>LJIJ01001889.1:0-34599 GCA_001718145.1 Orchesella cincta
CTATAAACTTAAGTTTATAATATGAGTATACATTGGAAACAATGCGTGTATTGCCCAGCAAACTTTAAGGCAAACTTAACAGAAGAGCACCTGGCTACATTGGATTTGCTTACTATTTAACCTTTCAAAGTACTTATGTACCAACGAACTCATTAACATAAAGCGGTGGTGCAGCTGGTCGCATCCATATTTTTCAAAAGTCTCAGTATCTCAAAGCATATATCTGCCTGCTTAATGCGCAGTAAAGTGATGCGGGAATTTCTTGCAGGTCGTACGATTAATATTCAATATATTGTCCACTGTAATCGAGATCTGCTTCAACTGCCGTATATCCTTTTTCTATCTACATCATTATATCGGTTAGGTGTAAATGCCTTGCTAGAGCAACCCTGCAGTCTCATACCTTTAGCTTAAGCTAAAGCACGAGTGCACAAAAGTCAAGACATAACAACTTCCTAACGAGACCACCAAATATGTCACTATAGTTGGGCATCTTTCAACTAAGGTAAAACACTATTACGTACTTTTCTGTTTTACAAAGTGGTATTTTTTTGTTGTACCTCTCTTCAGTGGCCCACCAGACCAGAAAATGTTTTCATAGTTCATTACACTAAAACAAATGAGCACTCTTCCTATTAGAGAGTTTTACTATTAAAATACTTACTGCTCGTTCATAAAATGAAAAATGACTAATAAGTGCACTCTCAGAGAGTCACTGCGCTTTCCACTAAATGTTTCGGTGGTGAATTTGTACTTAAGCCTTAAGGTTTCGTAAATTACACAAGAGGCCTGCCGCATATTTGCTACAAGCCCTTCATAAAGCGCAGACTTGTTTCGTATGTAGCTTCGGCTACAACGGAAAAGGCCGTTTTTATTCACATTGCGGATATATTCCAATTTTTTTGGGTGTGTTCCACAATTCCATATAGTTTTTCTGACCCGATCAACCAGGATGTACAAGAAATCGCACTATGCAAGAACTTTTTATATATTTTCCACACCTAAGCCTCAGTGAAAGAATAGCCCGTTAAGCGTCGTAACTTTATTTATTTTAAGACTATTATATCACCACATGCCACTTCAGCTACTAATGCTATTCATTGGAATCGCGACTTATTTCGGGAAAATCGATACTGATGAGCGATATCCAGAAAATCTTGTGTGACGTCGTCGCTTAATGACTACGCATTACGATTTGCACAAATTTTAAACCCACGAACATTGAAGCTACTGTATGTGTGGTCATAGTGCGAGGCAAAAAGACACACGTACGACACTATCAATAGAGGTAATGAGGAGGAGACAGGCGACACTGTGTTCCTCCGCTTTCTGATGAAACATTTGTAGCTCTCACTCATAATTTTACATAGAATGATTGACCTTTAACAGAGCCGAACTAGGCTCGGAGATGGTAGCAGATTTATTTAAATTATGTCACATGAAAAGTTGGCAAACAACTAATCAGTTGCTCAAAATCATTGAAATTTAGTAAATGCCTATGGCTAAACTTCCATCCTGGTTAAACGACCAACAACTAATGAAACCTGGATTTAGCATACTTTCGTCTGCACATTCTCTTGTGCATGCGATTTAAGCATCTATACAAGGTCCTATATTGAACACGCTTATTCCCAATTTCGGTGGACATATACCACAAGCAATATGCAGATTACAGAGGACTTTGCGAGGGCATGTAGTTGGCGCGGACGCAATTACCCATGTCTATTTTTCAAAATCATTTTGGACATTATATGAATGTAATTTATTGAAATCTTGATACATGTCGCAATTGATCTTTTCACAAACCAAAACCGTCCACACACTTTTTTGACGACCTGCATGCGTTTGGAAAGCCATTAAAACTTATGCAAAATTCATCGATCACGGTGTCTCCATTTGCCCACGTCTCATGTGCAATAATGCCAATAGACTAGTCAAACTCTACAACCTTTAATGCTAATAAGGTATCTAACTCTATCAGGACTGACCGCGAACGATGCAGTTAGGTACAATGTATACTAGGAAAAGTCATAGCTACCTTCTTAAACAAGTTGTATGATATTGATTGGAGTTTTTCTGACAGTGCGCTGTTTCCTGCTCTATTCTCCCATGCTCTCTTCGTTGGACTATTCTTTAATCCAATCGCTATCCAAAATGGTGAGATTCTACATGTTGTAGTTGATGATGGCTGCCAGCTAGTTTGGAAAGGCTTCATCCGGCTATTAACGCACAGTTAACTTTGTTTGATTAGAACATTTTTGAGATTTTAGGGGTCATCAATCTTCCTGTGCTCCTCAAAAAATTTTCCCATAAGGCATGTCGGCTTTAACTCGAACTGCTTTCCGAAGTGCGCATTATTCATTGATGAACGCCATCATTGTATAACACATCATATGTGATGATTCGACGCTTAAGCGTATGTGCGTGAAGCTGTAGTTTCGCCGACTCTTCTATGTTATATTTTCCCATTATTGAGTATGCCTACAAACCTCTATTAGAAGTTTGTAGTAGCTTTCCGTTTGCTTGGCCACATACAAGCAAGTAATCTCATTTCCATTGCTCAAGTGTTTCCACTGTTTAGAAATAAGAACCGTATTAGCTTCACTTGCGAGTTACTTGCGGGTTGCATTTTGGGCAGTTTTGGCTTTGTTGTACTACGTTGCGCTGTTTTGCTCCTGAGATGAGCGCTTCCACTGCTCTCTCCCCGTTCGTCTTCTCTACCTCTATTTCTTTATCCATCAGGTCCATGCCAACCTTCAACCTTCTCCAATATCATTCCATTCATCGCTTTCTACGGGTTGTCAAACAGTCGCTTTTTTCAGGTATGCGCTTAAATGCGTGAGCCTCGTGTGACCTTAAGGGTCTGATAGGGCTGGCGTCTTCTGAAAGATTTGAGCTTCGCTTGCGACAAGGTACTTGACTCAGAGTTGATTTCAGTGGAAATTTTTGGGCGCATAGTTTTTGTAGTACTATGGTCACGGGTTCATCGCTCTATAAGTAGCACTTTCTTGCCCACCGTGCTCATATTTTAACTTTGATGATGACGGACTTGAAACTCGATTTTTGCAAATGAAGGAAGTTAGCAATTTTCGTGTAAGACCATCTTGACCATGATGGTAATGCTGACGCCAAGTGACCCAAAGACTTCGCGGCGACCATCTTAAGTTTGACGAGTACGTTTAGTACTTCAGTTACCGTAGTTTGATAGAAGCGTGGAACAGTGGTTTTTCATCCTCAACAATTGGCACTCCTTTTATAAAAACTTGTTTTATAGCATCGCGAATACTTATTGGATGCCTATTTCCAAATTCCATTGATGGTCGCATGTTTCTTTTTCAACCGGAGGTTGTCGCCACGCTTCACTGTTATTAAAGAAGACTCTCCATAATGTCTTCGGCAATTTTCAACGATTTACTGATTTTCGGATCATTTATCAGTGGACTAAATACAGTGCAAGATAAATCCACTAACTCTTGAGCTTCACTATGACGTTTTACAGACGCATACCGTTTAAATCGGCCTTTCGAAGAAGCCACGATGGCATGTTATGTGTTCCGAAGCCAACTCTAGTACATCTTGAATGACGAAAGCTGCCTAAATTATAGCTTATATTCGCCATACTAGTATGAATAGAGGGCGACCGAAACACACGCGAACAAGCACGTCCGACTCTTCATTCTAGAACGCAACTGAATCTAGAACGTCTTTGGTATATCTTATAGAATGCAATATGCTTGACATTCAAAAAACCCGCCAATTACCTGTTTTTGATATAATTATAATATAATACATTGAAGTAGCAAAGAAAGTTGCCGCGTGATATCAAGCATATTTCAATTTTAATTGACTAGCCCAACGTTCACGGAAAAATGCTTGTAGCGGCGATGATTATGTGAATGCATGGAAAACAGTTACGCTAACGCCGTATTTAAAGTTTCCAACATTTCTGAACGGCAAAAAAATCATTAATCGAAACCAGATGAATCCGCTTTAGACAAACAATAAAGTTCCACTGGCAAATATTTAAAACCGAATACTTAAAAGCACTGTATTTGCTTAGAAATTAAACACGTAATACATAAAAAAGTAATCCACACGCCGCAAACTTTCTTTGCTATTCAATGTATTATATTTAATTATATCAAAAACCAGGTAATTGGCGGGTTTTTGAATGTCAAGCATATTTCATTCTATTAAGAATACCCAAACGTTCTAGGAATTCAGTTGCGTTCTAGGAATGAAAGAGTACGGACGTGCTTTTTCCGTGTGTTTCGCCCTCTATTCATAACTAGTATGCAAATAAGCTATAATTAGGCACTTTGTCATTCAAATGTACCTAAGTTGGCTTCGGCCAACACCATAACCTCCATCGTGGCTTCTTCGAAAGCCGATTTAAACGGTATCGTCCTTAAAAGTCATAGTGAACTCAAAGTTAGTGATTATCTCACTGTTTTAGCCAAACTATAACTGATCCAAAATCAGTAAAGTCGTTCGGAAAAATAGCAGGAAACAATTATGGAGTCTTCTTTAATAACAGTGAAGCGTGCGACAACCTCCTTGAAAAAGAAAACATCACCATCAATGGAATTGAAATAGCAATCCATAAGTATTCCCCTGCTATAAAAACAGTTTTTATAAAAGGAGTGCCAATTGTTGAGGATGAAACACCACTTTCCACCTTCTTATCAAACTACGGTCAACTGAAGTCTAAACCTACTCGGCTCCAACTTAAGGATGTCCCCGAAGTCTTTGGTCACTGCTGTCACATACCATATGGTCAAGATGGTCTTACACGAAAATTCTAACTTCCTTCATTTGCAAAAATCGATTTCAAGTCCGACATCATCAAAGTTAAAATTGAGCACGGTGCAAGAAAGTGCTACTTATGCGATGACCGTGACCATGTACGCAAACTATGCCCCAAAAATTTCCCTGAAATCAACTCTGAGTCAAGTACCTTGTCCAACAAGCTCAAATCTTTCAGAAGACCCAGCCTATCAACCCTTAAGTCACAACCAAGCTCACCATTAACCATACCTGAAAAAGCGACTGTTGACAACCCGTCAGAAAGCGATGAAAATGATATGGAGAGTGAAGTTGCATGGACTGATGGAAAAAAGAAAAGAGGTAGAAAGAACGAAAGCAGTGGAACCTCATCTCAGGACAACAGCCCAACTAGTACCAACAAAGCCAAAACTCCCAAACTGCAACCCGAAGTAACTCCAAGTGAGCTAAATACGTTATTTCTAAAGTGGAAACACTTGACAATTGGAAATGGTCACCTGTCAAACGGAAAGCTACTACAACTTCTAATAGACGGTTGCCCGGATGGGGAAAATATATACAACAATTGCAGCTAGTTACTCCAGCAGCTCACGCCAACTTCGGAAACAGCTCGAAGCCCTCTCTGGAAAGATTGATGACCCTAATCTCAAAATGTTCATCAAACAAGTTACTGATGCTATACCGATGAACCTTTCCAAAACTACTGCACCATCATCACTACACATGTAAATCTCAACCCATTTTGGATAGCGATTGGATTAAGAATAGTCAAACGAAGAAGAGGGAGAAGAGCAGGAAAGCAGCGCACTGTAAGAAAAACTCCAATCACATATCATAACAACCTTGTTAAGAATAGCTATGACTTTCCTAGTATATTGTACACTAACGCATGTTCGCTCAGTCCTGATATAGTTAGATACCTTATTAGCATTAAGTGTAGAGTTTGACGTTATTGCAATTACAGAGACGTGGGCAAATGAGAACCGTGATATGAATTTGCATAATTTTAATGCTTTCCACACCTGCAGGTCGTCAAAAAGTGGTGGTGGAACGGTTTTGTTTGTGAAAAGATCATTGCAATGTACAAGATTCAATAATTACATTCATAATAATTCAAATGATTTTGAAATAACATGGGTAATCGTCCGACCCAACTACATGCCTCGCAAAGTCTCTGTAATTGCAACTGCTTGTGTATATGTACCACCAAATTGTGATAAGCGTGTTCAATATAGGCTGTATAATAGCTTAAATCATGCACAAGAGAATTCAGACGAAAAGTATGTAAATCCAGGTTTCATTATTGTTGGTGATTTTAACAGATGGAAGTTTAGCCATACATTTACTAAATGCAATGATTTTGAGCAACTGATTAGTTTTCCAACTTTCATTGACAATAATTTAAATAAATCTGCTACACTCGACCTAGTTTTTAGTAATGTAAAAGAAATATATGAGAATCCTACCAGTGCTCCTCTACCTAAGGATGGATGCAAATTTCATGTGTGCATAGAATTAAGAGCGAGTAATAAGGTTAACTTATCCCAAAAGTCTCAGAAGGTGGTTAAATATAGAAATTATACTAGTGAAAACCTTTTTGACTTTGCTACAATTGTGGAACACACAAATTGGATTCCAATGTTAAAATCCCAATCAATCGACTTTAAAGTTGAGTACCTTAACCAAGTTCTCATGAGCGCATTTGAGCTTACTTTCCCAGTTAAACAAAAGTTAGTTTATGTAAATGATCATGCTTGGGTCACTGCACATTTGTCAAAGCTTTTTAAGAAACTTAAATGTGAGCTAAAAGGAAGCAATAATTACTTCACTTTAAGAAATGAAACCCGTAGACAAATCAAATTAGCTAAAGCTAGGTTTAATGAGACAATGCAAAACAGGGTGTGCTCATACCCTAGCAGCATTTACACTACCGTAAATAATGTGTGTAACCTTAAGCAAAAGGTATCAGCAGTTGAACAGATCTCATTAAGTGAAAATTTGAATATTAAATCTACGCTCAACAAAATTCACGCTCACTTTACTGCCATTAACAGCAGATATATGCCTTTGAATACTGAGACTTTTGAAAATATGGATGCGACCAGCTCACCACCCCTTTATGTTAATGAGTTCGTTGTACATAAGTACTTTGAAAGGTTAAATAGTAAGAAATCCAATGTACCAGGTGCTCTTCCTGTTAAGTTCTTAAAGTTTGCTGCAATACACATTGTTCCAATGTATACTCATATTATAAACTTAAGTTATAGCAACATTACTGTACCTCTTGAATGGAAAAAGGGATTCATTACACCTGTACCCAAGGACCTATCCAATGTGAGTATAGATAATCTACGACCAATCACTCAAACTAACATATTCAGTAAGATAATGGAAGAATTTATGTACAACAGAATATATACGCAGTTGAAACATAGGTTAAGTTCGAGTCAATATGGAGGTATCAAAAAATCATCCACAGCCCATTACTTTGTATCCCTGTATGAATTTATTATGAAGTCCCTCGACAAACCAAATACATATGTAATCTTAGTCCTACTAGATCTTTCCAAAGCATTTGATTTGGTAGATCACAATGTACTTGTCACTTTACTTACAAAGATGAATATTTCAACGAACGATGTATTATGGGTAGCTGAATTCCTCAGAAATCGAACTCAATGTACAAGGTTTAATGATAATTGTCTGATTTTCTACCAATGAGTAATGGGCCCCACAAGGCACTAAAATAGCAATTTTGCTATTCATTGTTCTAGTGGACGACCTCATCACTCACTTCCATAATATTCATGCAAGTGATAATAATCAAATGAATGCCTATGTAGATGATATGTGTATTGCTGAATGTGTAAAATATAATTCCACACCAAAAATTACAAGTTATATTAATGACATAAATGTTCGCCTTTCTCGCAACAAAATGTGCCTCAACACTAACAAAAGCAATGTTATGATTATTGATAATTCGAAAGGTAAACGTTTTAGTGATACGAAATTCTCAATTGATGGAAATGAGCTGTCAAAAACTAGATTATGTAAACTGTTAGGGGTTTATATAAATGATAAGTGTGATTGGGAAGACCATGTCAATAATATTTACAACAAAGCCTCTTGTAAACTGTTCATTCTTCGTAAATTAAAATATCACGGTTTTTCAAGGAGTCAACTAAAGTTAATGTATGTCCTTCATATACGTAGCCTATTAGAATATTGTTGTGTCCTATGGGCGGGTAGCCTCACCAAACTCCAAATAAAGAAGTTAGTGAGTGTTGAAAAAAGAGCTCTTTCAATAATCTTAGGTTTATATGTAAGCAAGTCTAATTATGATGATATCTGTGTGAAGTTAGATATAGTTAAACTAGAGGAGAGATGGCTCTGCCTTCTTGAAAAATTTGGTGTTAAATTGTTAAAAAATGATCGATATAAGCATTGGCTCAACCAACACTGTGCCCCCAAGAGTGCGAGAGGAAGATCCTCCAACAATAAATATAACTTTAGGGTAGTAGCTTGTAAGTATGAAAGGTATCGCCGTTCAAACATACCTTCACTCATTAGATTACTTCGATGTAAACCAGTTGGAAAGTAACGAAATATTTTTTTTCTCTTCCTTTCACAGCGCCCTAACAGGCTGCTTGAACCCCTTCTGTTTCTTTCTTTTGTTTACCTTTGGTGTTATTGGTTTTTTTACTCTTCTCTAAATTATCCTGTAACTCATTCATTTTCAGTAGCGAGAACGTGTATCGCTACTGCGCAAGATATGAAAATTCGATTCTCTTAATAAATAATAATAATAATAATAACAAACGTTCTCCGAAAAATGCTTTGAGGTGTGATAATAATACAAGTACATGGAGTAAGTTCACGCTAACCCCGTATTTTAAAGTTTCCAAACAGTTCTGAACGGCAAAAAACATTAATCCAAACCTTAAGAATCTGCTGTAAACTAACAATATAGTTCCACTGGCAAATATTTAAAACCAAATACTTAAAAGCACTGTATTTGCATAGAAATAAAACACCTAATACATAAAAAAGTAATCCACACGCCGCAAACTCTCTTTGCAATTCAATGTATTACATTTATTTATATCCAAAACCAAGTTATTGGCGAGTTTGTGAATATCAAGCATATTTCAATTTTAATTTGGCTTAGCCAAACGTTCTCCGAAAAATGCTTGTAGCTGCGATGATTATGTGATTACATGGAAAACAGTCACGCTAACGCCGTATTTAAAAGTTTCCAAACATTTCTGAACGGCAAAAATCATTAATCCAAACCAGATGAATCCGCCGTAAACTAACAATAAAGTTCCACTGGCAAATATTTAAAATCAAATACTTAAAAGCCAATTTGCTGTAATTTTCCATTCACTTCGATTAATTTTTAGTCAAATGCCAATTTAGGTTTTAAAATTATCATGAGATGCAAATGCGGGGATTGCTTTTATTGGCTGTCAGATTGAGTTTACTAGTTGAGAAACCCACAGAATGAATGTATAACAATTGAAGGTTATGAAGGCTGTAAGAATTAAGTTGTACATGAAACTAGTTTTAGTTTATTAAATGCGAGATCAAATTTCGAGTAACAAGTTTCATAGTGCTTCTCAAATCCACTTGGACCAGCAAGTTATTGATTTCCACCACCTCCCCACACGCCGAGTTGTCGTCCTTGTTCATCAACCAGTTTGATTACATCCAGAGTCCTGAAAATGTCTCCGAAATACTGGAAATCTTTAGCACTCAACGGAACAATTCTGGCATTTTGAGCTTTAACAAAATCCAGCTCCTTCAAGTTTGGAATGAGTCTTGAGAAGGCGCTCCAAATTCTCGTCTGTCTCCGATCTCCAGCGAGGCGTTGACTGCATATCAGCTTGGAAAGATTTGGAACCTGCTCGTCGATCCACACAATCGGTCCATTAGACGCAGCAGCCCAGTGGTCAATCCGAAACGTATTCAATGACTCCTTGAAGTTGCTCAAGATCATTAACAGTTGAACGTCGAATGGAACTTCAGTTTCCAACCAAAGTTCTCTTAGCTGGGGCCACATGACACGAGCCAGAATAGAAAAAACGAAGCTCAACTCGTTAGCCGAAAAGCTGGCCCGGAAAACTTGCAAATTTCTAAACATTTGCCAACTGGCAAGAGGAACTTTGGCATAAAACGCTTCTATGTTGACTGAGAGCTCCCTGAGTTGGTGGCCATAAGAGTTGAAAAAGGATCCAAGAAATGGGTAGGAAACCGCACGCCTCTTTTCATAACTCCAGTTGTTTGGAGTGGCCATCTTTGTCACGTCCAACTGAGTCAGTTGAGGACAGGGCGGAAGCTGCACTAGATCTGCTCGATTCGCATCCCCGTTTCTATAGCCCACTTGAGCCAACTCCACTGTCAACTTTTGAATGTTGCTCAATCCGCCCAACTTGACTATTAACGGTTCCAGCACCATTCGTATCCTCAATTTGAAGGGGAATGTCAAATGCGCCACGGGAGATGGGAGTCCTGTTCTTCGCTTAAAAACGACGCCGTCACCCGTCCTCTCTACCTTGATCTCTTCCAGTTTTGGAAACTCTTGGAAGAGATAGTGGACATCCTCGTAGCTCCAGTTGAAAAGACGCTTTTCAATAACTCGCAATCTTCTCAGGTTTGGGAACACCTTTGCATAATATTCGCACTCGATTTTCGTTGTTGGAAACATTCCCGACGGACCAAGTCCCAGTTCCACCAAATTCGGATAAGCGGCGTGATGAGCGGCGGGGCGTAAATCATCATCATCAAAACTCAAGTGTTCTTGGCAGCAAGAGTCCAACAAAACGGTGTCCAGTGTCGTCCGGAAACTTTGGAGACATTGGAAACAAGGGAAGAGAAAGCCAGTCTTGCAGTTTTCAACTGGGAGCCGAATCTCCTTCAAGTCGGTCCACTGAGCGAGGGCCAAAGTTTCATAGATATTTGGTAGATAGACACTTCCACAGTACGGGAAGCAAATTTCCAGCCGCTGGAGTTTGGCAAGAGCATTCAAATCTTGTTGGGTGAAACCAGCGATGGAAAAGCAGGCGAGTTCCACCGACAACCTTGTCAGCTGGTGCCCATACCCTCGTATCAAGGAGAAATAGAGAGGCGCATAGTCCCTGATTAGTAATGTCTTCCCCAACTTCAGTTTTAGTTGTGTCAATTGCGGACAAGGAGGCAATGGGTTGGAGAAAGGCTCAAGTATCATCAAAGCATCTAAATAGTTGGCTTTGGTGACGACCAATTTTTGAATGTTTGGCAAATAGTTGAGCATCCCTGCCATGTTCTCCAGGAGCCGTGATTCGGTTGATCCGAAGGAAATCTTGACTTGACGGAGGTGACGCCCGTGTTCGGAGAGGAGAGTCACAGCGAGATCCGAGAGGATGTTGAATTGGCAAGCGGGGTAAACGAAAGGGGCTCTGGACATGGCCTTCGAAGTGGGCTAAGAAGAGTTGAATGTTTTCCTCGTTGAAATGGTAGCAGTTCAGTGGCTCCACGTCGAATTTACTTGAGATAATGGCTGCTAGCTTGAATTCAATCATGGATTTAGCTCGTTGGGAAGTGGAGAGGTGACGCAGTTTGAGGAGACCACGAATCAATGCATTCTTGTCGGTCCGGTGAATTACTCCAGAAGATTCTATGGCTAACTGCAACATTTCAAAATGAAGAAAGGTTAACAAGTTTTTATAGATCACTCTCCTTTTCATTTTTAAGTTGCTTACCGCCACCGTTAAGTCATCCCTCTCGTCCAGAAGGTCTTCCAAGTCAGGTGAAGCGTCAGCCAACGATATGATGTCTTTGGAGTTGCTCACGTTATCTAGAACGGCTCTCCAGCAGTCAATCTGAAAAGATGAATGACTTGGATGAGAAAATGAACTACGAAGAGGGGTAAACGTCGCAGAATTTAAAAGCCCTTTGGCTCCTCAAAAACTCACGTTGATCAAGTCGAACACGTCTTCAACTTCTCCGCTGACAGGTACGCTCATTATGGCTTCAGAAAGTTCCTCGAAAGTGGAACCAAGCAGGAGATACGAAAAAATCCAAAGTGGAGATGTGCGTGTAAACTAAAACTATTGAAGAATTGTTTGTGAAATCTTGGAAAATGTCAAATAAACGGGTGAGTGAACATGAGAGCTACTATTTACACAAGAGAAAAATCAGCAGCTCATCTTTTTCCTAATTTTAATTTCTTGCGAAAATAAAAAGATCCTTAATTTCGTGTACCAATGACAACGACGCCAAAGGCACTCGTGTTGCCCAACTACCCAATAAGTTTTAATGCTGCCCCTGACCAACCCAAAAATGATGGAACCGATTTTCATGAACAAATTTTTGTCATGCACAAATATCATATATTTATGAATGTATCAAAAATGTAAGTAACATGCATTAGACTAAATAACAATATGAAGTAGTTTGGCTTGAAAAGGATTTAATGGAAGTATCAATTAACGTAAATGTACAAAAGGTGACTATTTATTTTATTGGTGCGCTTACATATATTAAGAAAGGCGTGCAAACTATCTGAAGCCATCAATTCTTAAAGTACCTCCCTCCCTCTTAAAAATCTAGTTTCTACAGCTAGTCCCTTTTAAATAGAAAGACAGTTTATAAACATTGCCGAAAATTGAGTTTTCCTGGCATATTTGACCATTTTTAGTGTGTTACAACGAAGACGTGTCCAAAGATTTTTGTTAATTTCTTGCTGATATTAGACCTATTGTATAATATGTCTAACAAACACCGGAGACTTCTTATCAAACTCCACTAGTTTCCATTTTGTAATCTAAACAATTATGCTAATTTCTATAAAATTTGAGTTTTTTGCTAATACGAAAAACAGTTTCGAGAGCCTCAAAAATTTTCAATTGAATTTCTAAAAAATGAAATTCATGATGGTCTCAATTGCATCCACATGAATCCTCATGTATCCTCCGATTCTCATACTTTAAGTGCAACTTGGCCTATTCACGTTGTTTCACAATTTTGTATAAACTAGAATCCCAAGGTAAAAGGTCTCTTCGAATCTTCTCTTTTCCTATCGCCGCTAATAAACCACATGCATGCAAGCATTCTGTGTACCAAATTTACATTAAATCTACGTTGACTCCACCGTTACTTCACTTCCACGCATGAGTAGACACCATATATCCCAGCACGTGGTTTTTACGTAGACTGTATCAATACTACGCAGTTTTTAACAAACTTTGTAGATTGGGAAGGTTATTCGAATGATTAGGCATCTCACGTTTAAAAAAGCTACTTTTGTCGTGCAAAGACAAAGAAAGAGCTGAATTACGCTGATGCGAAGCTTATAACGAAGCAGAGCGAACAACCGTTCCTTTGTTTCACATCTAAAGAAGCATAGAGTGCCAGTTTGTCGCGCGAAACTCAAAAAACACAACATCAGCTCTGAGCTCTGTTTGCAAGTGGAACGGATGTGATCAATACATTTCCATTCAATTTGATTGTTCACCTCAGAATAAATATTTTTGCAAAACTGTTTTAAGAGTCTGTATCCGATTGTCCCTCACTCAACAACTCATTGTTGACTAGATCAGTAGAAAATGTTTACGGAAAAGGCAGGACCTCCTCCCCCAAAAATTCAAAAGACGGAGGGGATCGTTGAGAACTCGTTGGAGGAAGTGGGATGGCTATGCGTCCAGAGAATAGCGAGTCGGAGAGAAACCCGAAGCATGAAGTGAAGGAGAAAGAGATCATCGCAACTTCCATGGTTCCAGTCGACGCGCTTCCGGAGGAGGTGACCATTGCAAATATTAACATCTATTTCCCCTCATTTTCCTAGTTAATGCTGAGAAATTCTTTCTGTTGCTTTCAGGTTTGGGTGGATCTGTTTAAAACTTTGAGCCTCTCCGACCTGCGAAGTTGCTTCCGTACTGCTCCCCAATGGCGCACATGGTTGAGATCGAAGCGAACGATGTTACTTTTCGAAGAGGTGAGGTTCTTTTTATTCCAAACATCCTCAATTTTTTTAGCAAAAGTTGTTAACTTACGACCTTAAACCCCATTTTATTTACCCAGGTAGCGCCACTGATTTTGGAGAATCTCCCTAAAAATGAGCTGCTCAACTGCCGGCAAGTGTCCCGGGCTTGGATGGAGGGATTGGACGATGCTTATCAAAGTCACCCGACTCACGTCCGCTTTCCTTGAATATGGGTACCCGAACGCAAGGTTCCAGACCTCTCCATTTGTTATGTGAAAAATATCTGGAAGAGTTTTTGGAGCAAATGGAAAACCACCCAGGAAACCCGTTCATTGGGAAGAACGCAATTTCTCTGCTCTGAATTATCTGGAGATGAAGGATGAGGATCCGATTGAGGAAATCGATGAAGGATCGCGCAGGGCTTATTGGAACAACGTAGCTCGACTGTTGGAAAAGTTTGGATCCCAGCTGCACTCTGTTGAGTTTAATTTCGAGATGATGATTACTCCGTGCTACCCGAGATGGAAGCCTACATTCGGAATATTTTACTTTGTATTCCGAATATCAAAATGCTTACCATCAACGGCAGCGCGCCTCTTGACACCGAGATCCCTAATTTCTTTACGGAAAACCCGATGCCACTTTTGTCCGATTTAGAAACCCTGGATATTCGTCCGTGGGGTCCTGCTTTATTGAGCGCAGTGTTGGAGTCATGTTGTGTTCCAACTAAAATCAAACGCCTTCATATACGTAATGGTCATCGCGAGCCTTTCAGTATTTTGTGGAGCTTCAGCAACCTGGAGATCTTCCAGTCTCAAGTTCAAGTTGAGGATTTAGAGGATTCCGGAACCTCCCAAAGCCACCCCCTCTCGTGGATATTTCTCTGTCCCTTTCGGATATTCGAGGACCAGATTTTGTGCGAGTGTTCACCGCCTTAGAAGTCTTTGGTGGGTCTCTGAAGCAACTGGATCTTCAACGGCCACCTTTGGAATTTGACACAGATTTGATGCTTGGAACGCCAAACTCGTTTCAGAGTCAACCTACCAAAAGCTGGAAGCTTAGTTTGTCAGCAGTATAAGGGGCCATTGGATCCTTTTCTTCAGCTGAGTCTTGCCTATTTTTCGTTGACAGTAGTGGAGGATATTCAGCCTTGGGAAGGAGAGCGTAGTTGATTTTCATGGGTTTGAAAACCGGATGTACGACTCCAACATTTGGACTTTGATGCCGTCCTTAAAAGAGTTGACAGTAAGGACTCGTCAGGGACGATTGGTCTGAGAAGGAGTATGAGCGCGCTGTTCTTGAAAACAGGGGGGAATGAAGAAGAAACTAAGGAGAAGGATTGATCCGTGTTAATGTTTTAACGTTTACTTCCTCTCAGTTTGTATTTGCTATTTGCATTTAATAAAAATACGCTATAATTACTTTGAATTTGATACGTGTTCATACATCTCAATATTTAAGTTACATCGTTTCATAATTTCATAAATTTCAGTTTTAACGACTATTCCCTTTGACTTGTTTAACACAAGTTCCTTTTAGCTGAGGGTGGCGTTTTGAAGCCAAAGAACTGTTTTGTCCTACAATTAAGATGCCTAAAGGGAACAAATGACTGGACATCTTGTAGGAGAACATATGTCCATTTGTGGCCCAAAACATGGGTTAGGAGGACAAAAACGACCCCAAGCACACTTTTTAGAACTTAAAGAGTGGCATAGTCTTCCTCGCATTTTTCTGATCAAGAAAAACGCCTTTAGTGTCGCAAACTATGACCGGGTGGGAGGCTTTAGTGGGCGATCGGGGTGGAAATTCCGCGGCTAACGCCGGTAACCACGTTGCCGGGAAATTTTGAGGACAACACAAAAATCGGGAAAAGGACTCATTCTATACAAACGGTTACCGGGAAGAAAAAGTTTTTCCATCAGCGCGTGGCGAGTCGTTTTGCAAGAGCTGTAGGTCATCGCAATAGCTTCTTGCCCACATGAAAATATTTTGTGGATTGACTGCAAGCCAGCTGTGATTGCAGCTTCGCTTTTTTGTTTCACCTCAGTAGAAAGTGTGGATGAAGGGGCCTCTACACGTGGTGAGTGGGGTATTGTGAGATTAGAGCAGAAGGGAGAGGTCCTCTCATATCAACAACAACCAACTAACGAGGGAAGGTTAAAGCGAGTTAAGCTCCGATTGACTAAGATTTGGCATGGATGTTCGTTTTAGGCACTTTTGCCGATTTTTGTCATGCCATAAAATTCGAGTTTTCGTATGGGATTTTGCATGGGGGAATTTGAACTGAATAAACGGTCACTCGATTAAAAATTTGATTAAGAAAAAATGTGTTTTTCTGGATAAACCCAAGTTTGTCGTCTGTCTGGGATCACAATAACCTTAAAACCGTTTTAATTCTCATTTAACCAATCGATACGGCGAGTCAAGGATGAGGACAAGCTATAGACTGGCTATGTGAGGTCACAGGTATAGGGCCAAGAGTCAAGTAAATCAATTTATCAGGCTCTACATCCAAGTTGTGACGTATTAACCGTTACCGACTGCAGTACTTGATTATAAATATACATTGAAAATTTGAATCAGACCTTCCCTATCTCATTGGCTCAAAAGTCAAACATATCAATTGAATGATATACAATTAAGAGGTAATTATAAATTTGTGTTGGTGATTTAGCAGTTTATGTGCATAAAACCGCGCTTAATTTACCAAAAACACTCATTCTTGTCTGTGTCACAATGTTTTACTGAAATCAGTTTAGATTTTCTCATGCAAAATCCCATACGAAAAGTCGAATTTCATCACAAGTCAAAAATTGGAAAAAGTGCCCATGTAGACTTGATACTCAATATACGTGATAAGACACCTAAAACGAACATCCATGCAAAATCTTAGGTCAATCGGAGCTTAACTCACTTTAACCTTCCCTCGTAAGTTAGGAGTTTGTGTCCTTCCCAACGTATTTTGGAGGCATCATATGGTGCAAGAGCTCTCACGTTGCCAGCAGTTAAATCTCCGGGTTCGCTTAGGTTCGCTTTGGGGTCGAGAGAGAGAGAGAGAGGTCAAATTATCAGAAAGAGCGACTTGTGATACGTCAAAGCTATTAGTTTTAGATGGTTGTGCTTCTGCTGCTATGCAAAGCGGCATGGGAATTGGACCTCGTTATAAACTCATCAAAACTCAAAGGATTGCTATTGACAAAGGAAGAGGGTCCGGGGAACTTCGTGGCTTTTAGAGTCTCAATATGCTTTTTATGGAGACGGGGACGATTGCTTTGCTGTGAAGTTCGCTTATTCATCCTTTAATAATTTATATAATAATGCAAGATTTAAAAGCTGAGACGTGTTGGTGGAAAAAATTAAACGTTTTTCTTTCCAATTTTTGTTTCTGCACGATTCAATAAAAGTTGGTAAGATTCTCCGATTTTTTTCTGTTGCTGAGCGGGTTTTTTGACGTGCTTTTCGCTAAGTAGCTGGTTAAGATCATCGGTTGGCTTCCGTTCCTGTATTCTTTCCTCTTTTTGCAAGGCTTCACAAACACAAAAGATTTTTCACCGTAGAGGTACTACAAAATCCCAAAATGTTTTCACAAAACCGATTTAAACCCGCAGAAACAACGCGCATGGTTGCCGTGAACAAAACTGGCTTTGATTAGGTCAATTTCAATATTGAGTTGTATGTTAATGCATCTCAGAATGGCTGTATGTTTTATACTCTCCGCCAACAAAACTGACTTGTTTTGCTCTAATTTATTTTGAGTTAGGTCCATGGTGTAGGTGATTATCTGTTGCACAATAACATGTTCAATCTGATTTATGACTGTTGGATGTAATATCGTTTGGCGCGACATCTAAGATGCCGCCCATTTTACATTACTGCGGAGTCAAACTTACTAATTTTTGTTGATGACAAGTTTCATTCCTCCAAAACGGTCAAAAACATCGGCAAGACTCGACGAACTACCAGCAGTAACCTCTTAATTGATATATCACATCATTCAATTTAAAATGCTTGACCTTTGACCCCGTAAGAAACGGAAGTTCTGATTCGAATTTTCAATGTATATTTATAATCTATGATAAGCATTACAGTAGGCAACTGTTTATACATCACAACTTGTAAGTAAAGCATAAAAATTTATTTCTCTTGAGTCTGTTAACATTCCAGTCTACGAGCTTGTCCTCATTCTTGACTCACAGTGTCGATTATTATTGAGATTTTTAAAACCCAAACGGTTCTAAAGTTATTGTGATCCCAGACAGACGACAAACTGGAGTTTATCCAGAATAACACATTTCCTTAAATTTTTCCTTTTTCCTTAGCGTTTTTTCAGTTCAAATTTTTCCATGTCAAATCCTATAAGAAATTAGAATTTATGGCATTTCAAAAATCGGTGAAAGTGCCCATGTGGACCTGATACTCACTATACGCGATAGGACACCTAAAACGAACATACATGCCAAAATTTACGTCAATTAGAGTTTAACTCACTTTACCTTCCCTCGTAAGTTGACATTCTAGAAGGGGCTACTAAACGATCGGGTTCACACATCTCATCTCGCGGGCTTATCTCACAGGGCTCTTACTTTACCTTTAGTTTATACGCTGACTTCCAGCAAAATAAATGTTTTCATAGATACCAAGACATTACACGAACCTTTTGTAGTTCAATAGCAATATATTTTCCTTACTATTATTAAAAATTTGATTGAATTCGTCGCATCTTAATTCAGGCTATCATGTACGCCATCACACTACTCAGATTCTGTACGATGCAGGCATTAGTTCTCGTCACATTATTAAATGAGCTATGAAGATTTGTTAGCTCGTTCTATACCTATTTTGTTAACCACATGATGCCTCGGTTTCAGCTTCATCCTAAAATTTACAAACGGTAGTAACCACCAAAATTTTCTTGATACTTGTTTATGTCATGTGAAAATATTCTTTATTATGGCTTGTCTCGTTTTTTTCTCAGCGACAGTTTTGCTGTGTTCTTCATGAAAATGCTTTAAAAGGTTAAAACACAACCTGCATCTTTTAATCTAAACATCCAGTCTTCAAGGGGCAATATGAAAGAACCTGCTCATTCACGACATTCATGAACAGACAAACTAACTGCACGTCTATCCCACAAAAACTGGATTTCAAGGAGAAAACATGCAAAGCAAACTCAACTCTATCGCTATGTTGCTAGTGTGTCCGTACAGAGGACAATTTTGTACTTCAAGTACGATCAAGTTTGTACTTTTGCTACTCTTATTAGTTTGGAGATTTTGTTGCAATCAACCAAGAAAATGTGTGTATGAGATGTTGATTTTTATAACGAGGCTTTTGGAATCCTCATGATGCTTTCTGGAGCTCAAATGCTGCGCAGTTTTGTAGTTATGTTAGCAGATTACTTTTTCAGTCTTAATATGCAATAAAAATGTTCATGTTTTTGTTTACTACTACTGTTGTTTGTCTGTTTAAATGGAGTGTTTCCATGTTTGTACAAAACCATAAGTGACCAATTATGATATGAATCATTTTCCCATTTTATCATTTATACTCATTATAAATAATTATATAAATTAATTATAATGAGTATATATGATTATTCATTAATAAATTCCGTTTTAGTTTAACAACGTTCTATAAAGGGCACTTTTATATGCTTCCGATTTCTACAGCATAATCTTGTCGCAGAGTCTCGGTGTCGTTGCAAACATTTTTGCTACTCTCTCATACCAATTTATAGTTTATATGGACTCCTCAAGCAAAACTTTTAGAGAAATGGAATATAAATCGAACATTTTCCAACAAAACCTTGACGCTACAAACCCTAACGAACCAAAATATCATCATCATGCTTACAGTGTGCTGATACTTTCTTCTGTGTAGGTAAATACTGCCGACTTATCACCTTGCTTTCTCCTGCTTTCACTTTTTGCAGACAAGGCTATCGGTAGTAAAACTGTAGTATTCCATGAAGTATTCAAGTCCGGCTTTGCTTCCCAGGTTGTGGGGTAGTGTTTTAGTTATAACTACACGCCATCATGCAGAAATGAAATGCAGGTTCAACTAGCAAGTTTTTATGCGGAAACTGAGTACGTCTGTATTCAAGTCTTCATTTATATTACATATTTTTCATATATACAAAAAAACCTCGAGGTTTCCAGCGCATAACTCTGTCCCTTAGAGTCACGGTGCCGTCACAGCACAGCCTTCAACCTGAGCATCTCCAAGAAGAAGAGAGTCAAGAGGAGCGTTTTGAGCTCCTTTATATAGCACGCGTTGGTTCAAGACTGGATCTCCCAGCCTTGCCATTCATAGTTGTATATTTATATTAGTTTCATTTTTTAACAGTGTAATGAATGAATGTGAGATGAGCAATCCCGTCCAGGAATGCTTAACATATATTTCTAACTTATTCACTACATTACTTAGTGAGGACCAACCTCACAAGGTCAGTTTGGTGTCGTTTTGGTTGTGTCTAAAATGTATTTTTTATAAAAACAAGCGTGTAAACTCAATGTAGGCATCCTCGTCAGAATTTATAACAAAACCAAATGAGCATATTAAATGAGCATAAATACAATGTTTGTTACCTTAAATTTCTGTAAATCTCCACACATTTTAGCGTCCGTGCTTTAATTGCTACTTAAGGTACCACCATATCAGGAACAATGAGTAAAATAAACAATAAATGTGTCTTGTAGCATGACCAAAATTATTATACATTGAAGAAATCCGAATTATTTGTAATGTAATGGTGTGTAATGTTTATTAATAATATTTGAGTAATAATTGCGAGTTGTTGTAGCATTGCATTATTAGTGACCAAAAATTGGATTATCATTCCAGCATGTAAACTTGATATAATAATATCGACGACGTCATATTAAAACCACGTATCGGGCATGTGCCTTTTAAGTAACTTGAGATAGAAAAGATTTGTCTTAAACTCATAGATATTGCCCCCCGCTTGCCTTACTGAGTAAAGTTTACTCTGAAATCTGGAGATCCAATGAACCTAGTGTCTTGTCAATTGTTTGAGCGATAACCAGACTCGGGTGTAAATTTGTAACAATAGTGTTTGGACGCTTGTGGCAAAATGCAAAAGTTTGAAAAATTGCATTGCAAATCCGTGTATACTGGACCAGCCAGTTTAACTTGACTACACGCGAACAAATATCACATTTCAACGTTTTTCGGAGTATGATTTCAAAAATAAATACAACTAACGAAATTGGTACAAGGAAAAGGTACAAATAAAAAACCACGACGCTGTTGTCATTCAACGACAACTTTTTGACCTGCCTTCTTCTTCGACCGATTCGGACGGTATGATTCCATTGATTCACCCTCTTAACCCAATCAGCCCACCAATTCACAATATGGGATTGAGCCAGCGAATGCACCCTCTTTTCGAACACCTTTCCAGTAAGGTAAACATTCCTAAATTCCCAAACTGTCGTAGACCGCACCCTACCAAGTGGCTCCTTGCTCATGGTCAGAAAGGACTCTTTTGGTGTACCTTCAAATTTCTCGGTGAGGGCTACATACATGTCTAGTACACTTTCGTAGAAATCTAAATACGCATCGAAATTGCACTTTTCAATTTTGTTTCGTAGATAATTTGGAACCTCCACTTCTACAACCTCATGAATGGTGCTTGGTCGCCTTAATGAAGTACTCAGTTGGTTAACAGTGGTCCAGCTAGCACTAGTGTTAATCTTCATAAACCAGTAATCGAAAGTCGGAGAATAAATATCGGATAAAACTTTTTCTGAAGAAAAAAGAAAAATTAGATTTATAATATTTCCGGAGAAATGGGGAGTTGTAATTTTTGTCATAAAACGTGAATAATGGAGCAACTTTCGCTAATTTTTCAAACGTGTCCACCTTTATAGTGTCGATTGGACTTGTAAGTTTTGTAATGTTGTCTCCCTTGTAAGAATTAGTTATCACAATGCCCATCAGCATCCAAGCGGCGCCAAGAATACGAATGTTACGCATGTGAACCTGCCTGCTGCTTTGTTCAAGTAAGACGTTCACTGCAAACGAGATTTCACTGGTTGTTTTTTTCATGAATTTTAGTATGGAACGAGAATACACGGAACATACTAAAATTGACAGTGCGAGCAAACTCCAGATGTACCTGTCGAAAGCAGAAACATAGCCGCGAAACGACAATCCTCCAATTTCTAGTACGTTGGCACAAGTAATAAAATAAAAACCGTTGCCTTGCAATATAAAATGTCTGAGCCGGGCCTCCCTTATATCGTGAACTATTACGTAAACGTCTTTGATATCTTCATTTCTTCTCATTATCAGTCACAGAACAGTTTGGAAACAAAATTTCAAGCATCAAATGCTCTGGTCTGAAGGCTTTGCTCCAAGAAGTAACGTATAAACTATCATCCCCTGGGCTCATTACTCCAACATATTCAAGGTCTTCCATGCAATTTTGACAAAGTAGCCGAATCCGGGGTGCTCTGTTTGAAGTAGGTGGTTCAGACAACTGTTCAAATGTGACCAATGCGTGTTGTGGAAAAACTGCTTTAAATCCCTTCATTAAGCATTCTGGCTTCTGACAGGACCGATTTTTCTTGGCGTTTGATCTCATGCTGTAAATCCATTACGTTTCCGTGGTAAATGGTGTTTATGTTATACGTTATTTGAGTATTATAGGAATTTTCATGAATTTCAAAAATAAAACAGTAGGGAAAACCACCATGAGATATTTAAAAAAATCCGATACCAGAGCGAAGCGTAGTGGATTTCTCCCCAAAGTAATGCAGAGTTGTTTCTCGTTCCCCACCATTATGAAGAAACGACCTGATCTGCTAAGATCCACTTTATTTTTATCCTTAGCCCTGTAGTCGATGAACGATTCATAATACGAGCGTGGAACCAGAATATCCTCGATGTCATATGCTTCAGTGCCTGGATGGATTTTCCAGGTTTTGCATTGAACAGGAATAACATAAATCTGAGCGTCGCAGGTAAGCGTCGGAGCTGGAGCTTGGAATATGAAGCCTTGAGAGGGTTCTAAAACATAGGCATTTTTCTCTCTGTTGCAGTAGATTCCACCAGATCCTCCTGTGGTATGCTCCCTGTAATAATAGACAGAGTGCATTGCAGGAACTGTAGATGGTTCCAATTGATAAGTTTGAATTTTCGGTTCCTGTAAACATAACAATTTTCTTATTAATTTTCTCAGCCAGTCAAAACGTTTTGCTTTGAATTATTTACCTTTTGTTTGACGATATGAGCCGTTACTATGTGAACTGAGCAGTGACTAAAGATCTGGAGAGATTTTTCCAAATTAATTGTTGTAGGTTCTATGGTTGATGACCAAACTAAAGCTAATATCAGCAGGAGAAACTTGAACATTGTGGTTTTATATTAAATATTGGTTTGTAAAACTAGCTGCAAGTAAAATAGTTAAATATTTAGTGAAAATAATCCAGGAACCACCAGCTTGAGTAATGCTCAATATTCTATCAGGGCATTAGTAAGGATATCTTTCATGTAAGAAGGAGTTTGCCAACTGGCACTGGAAATTTTGGCAACTAAGCTGACACTAGTTAGCAGATTTTTTTGTAATAAAAAACAGTTTGCCTGTTTCTTTTTTGATTATAATGGAATATCAAGCTTGCAAAAACTCATTCCCTGAAATTCATTTATTTTATCATAATTACATATCCCAAAAATTAATTAGAAAGATTGCATTAACTATTTTTTAAATTTAAGCCAGGAAATTGTTTTGTTATCTACATTTCAAATCCTGAGTAATTTTCTATTTTAAGAGGGTGAAACTTCGATTGCTGTTTTTATGTAGATATTGTTTAGATAAATAATGGAACAATATTTTTCCGTAAAACTCCTAAAAACGCCAATTTATACCGAACAGTGTTCGGAATGGCAAAAAATGGCATGACTTCAATGGCCGGCATTACTAACAATCCACTGACAAAATAAGGAATTACTGCCGGCAATATTGACAATAAGTGTCCAAATCTAAATTTTTAATTAGACAGAGTAATATCAATGTTTTTCATGCACCTTGGTACACAACACTAATATTAACTCAAAACGTGATCGTTTAAAAGCTATAAATCCAAACCATTCACTGTAAAAGGATAAATATAGTTGCCTATGCCATTGTCCTACTACGTATACATATTACATATCCATGTATTTTATATGGGGAAATATTGTCAAACAAAACCAATCAATATTGCCATTTATAACCAGTCAGTGGCAAAATACCAATACTGCCGGCAATTTCCAAATACTGATACCAAAAAGTAATCCAGCTTCGATTTGCATTGAATATATAAAACCATACCATATGCACGTTAAAAAATAATCCTAGCGCTAATTTTTTTTAGTAAAATCAGAAACTTTTATTCCAATAAATGAATGGAATAAATATCGATTATAGTTTCGAAACCAGATTATTGTAATAACTCAAAACTATATTAAATCATAATAAACGTGGTATCGGAACCTTCTTATGTAATCTAGCTGCTGAATACAACTGGAACTTTTAGCTGTGCTTCCACGAGGTAGCCACTACCGTAATAAGAAACCAATTTTGTGTTGGCAATACTCATCATCATTTAAGTTTGCACATAAAGTAAGACCTAAAGCAAACGAGTGTACTATCTTTCCTTTTATACTGTCAGCTTTGAGGAATATAATACCAATACCCGCTATAGTTCTTGCAATGCTAAAGCGTTAACACAGAGTTGCCATTTACAAAATTTACAAGTTTTCAGAACTTTTTACAGGACTGGATGGAACAATATTTGGGAACAGTTAATTGTTTTTTCTGCAAACCATATCATTAATACAGGAAGCTAACATAATGACTCATGTAATGAAACTCAGCATCGGAAAAATTCGCTCTCCTTTTTGAAAGGCATGCGAATAAAGACTCATGGTCGCATTTGGCAAGAAACTACACCCGACAACTTTGTAGGGTTCGGAGTAATTTTTCAACACCTATGCTCGTCAAACTACATACATTTCCTTACAATAACAGCCCTACTTTAATTTGACAAAAAATGTTTGTTCATTTAAAATCAACCCTAACAGATTTACGTTAATCTGTATTTTGACCCTATAAAATATTTAAAATGCGATTTGCCCTATTCTAATACGAACTGAGACCTAGTTACAAATTTCAGATTCGACAGTTCTAAGCAATTACAAAAACTCGGAAAAAGCCGTTATAAATTGCTTTTGCAAACATCGATTTCTGTCCATATTCGTTTTTACGTATTCGTTAGTCATTTTTGAAAGTCGGCTTCCTTGATTTAAAAAAACGACATTAAAGTTTAGAAATATATAAATACTTTTATAGTTATCAGTTAGCTTATTTACAAAATTTTACATATTATCAAGCTTCTGTATACTCATAAACAATGCCACGTTCTGGTGCTCTAAGCAGTTTGTTGCAGTTTTTTTAATATCAACTGCACTATCATTTCAAGTCCACATGTACTTCCAGAAGTACACTTGAACAATTTTTGAACATCTTTAAAGATTGTTATATTCACATTTTTACTGCCCACGCTATCAAATCAAAGGTAAGATATTAAATGTTTAAAAAATTAAAGTAACTATATAGTAATTCAAATTTGGAACCTTTTAATTCTTTCGCTTAGGAAGCAGCTCTTCAAAACTACCACATGGAACCAACAAATGTACCTGTAGTTCACTCGGTATTATATTATCGAGAAAGAAATAGCGCTAAAGGTCTAACGCTCAACTGCAATGGTGGCAGTATTCAGTATAAATTAGAACGGAACCAAGGCTTCCACTTCAACGTTTCCGTACCAATTCTGAACTGCAATGCTCAAATTTACATTGCTCCAGTTGAATGCACTACTTGGAAATATCTGCCATATTCAAAAATTGAAATAATGGTTGAGTACTTGGTTCCTAATACATATTCCGACTCAATTGTCGATTATAGATTTAAAGGAATGCTGGAAGAAGTCCCACGGAAGGTTCCAGTAAGCAGATCAGGTCGATTCTTTATAATGTGTGGAAACCATCAGCAACTGGACGTTCCAGTCGATATAAACCCCATAACGTTTGGTTTTGAACAAGATACAGATGTAATTCAGAGGATTGTGATGCAAACGGTTTTGTTCACTGAAATCAGTTGTGTCAATAAGTATGACTATAACGTTGCCAAAATTTACCACACTCAGCAAAGAAATTTAGCCGAGATTCGAAGGAAATCCAAAGACAGTTGTTCTCACCTGGAACGTAGCTGTTCTGGAATATTTATACTAGGCTGTTTCAATATGAATACGTTGAGCTGAGCTCCATATCCACACTTGCCTCGTTTTACCTTCTCCATTTTAATTCACCAGTTATTGTAATTGTTTGTAAATGTGTGAAGAAACCCCTTCCCAGAAACAAATAACTCACAGAGAAAGGAAAGTGGGCTCTAGTCTATACGTAACCCACTGGGATAATGATAACTGGTTTGACCACCATATGCTTAGGATTATGTTTCCAAATAGTTCAATTACATACAACCTGCACTGGACGATACTTGGTTACCGTACACTTATCTCACTGTACATAATTTGATAAATTACTTTAGCTACCAGTTAACATTTGAGGACAAGGGCTACCATTTTGTGACATGTGCGAATGCGATTCAATTTGGACGCCTTTCATTTTTGGGTTATGTATCGGCCTTTGACGTCAATATTTGGTTGCTGCTAATTGTTTTAATTTTAGTATCAGGGGTTTACTTTAAGGGAGTTGCAGTTAGCATCAGGAAAAAGAAGCAAACCACTTTGGTTTATTATAAAGGTGCTGCTTGAACAAGGTACCAGGATAGTGCACCTCCCTAACATGAGGATTGTTGGGGCAACTTGGATGCTGATGGGAATAGTTATATCGAATTCGTATAAAGGAAATAACATTACGAGATTAACGAGTCCAATTGTTAACAGCAAGTTGGACACCTTTGAAAAATTAATTAATCTCCGGAAACCTTTGTTTACTATTGCAGAAACATTCACTCATTTGTGTAAGATACTAGCCGACCAGAAGCTGTGGAAAAACTTGCCATTTTCAAGAAAGACATTCAACAATTTGCATGTGCCCAGTATATCTCAGTTTTATTTTAATGGCAGTAGCCCCAGCATGAATTTTATTTTGAAAAAAGTCAATGCCACATTGAAAATACCAGAAAATGGGAAAGAACTGATTGAAATGGAATCTGCGGATATTATCTAAACACCATCAGTAAATGCAAGTTTGATGCTTATTTGGATTCCTATGACAATTTTTCAACATGTTTGTATCTCTCAAACAAAGGTTTAAAGGTGGCCAAATGAGCCGTTTGTTGTCATGAGCAAATTATCACTTCCTGGCACAGAGGAAAAGCATTATTGGGAATTTACAGGAGTTTCTTTGGCTTCCCAAGTTTTTGAGAAAAGATTAAATTCATTTGCACAGTCACACCTTCCAAACTGGTGGTCGGACTGGATTCACCGAATTACCACATGGAACGACACTGTAAAGGCGCATAAATTGATGACAAAAAACCAAAAAGACTTGGATTGGATGACAACACTGTGGTTCTGTTTTACTCGTATTTGTTTCTGGTTCCATTTCCTTGCCTAATATTCCTAACGGAAATATTTCGGCACGAGAAATTCCTAAACTTACTGAATGGAAAAGTAATTAACAAAACTTTGATATCTTTACGAAGGCGGGCAACAAGTTTCTTGCAGGGCCAATATCTACCGTTAAAGTGGGTCAAACGCTTTGAAGAAGTTATGAATTTGCCAGAAGTACATGCTGTAGTCGAACTACTTGAAAACACTCAGCGCCTACAAACACGTTTTAACGGAAATCGTGAAACAATGAATGTTAGTTAGTTATTTGACAAAATAAACCTTTAAAAACTATTGGACAATAATCTACAGTTGTTTGAAAGTACAATTTCAAGGACCCCTTCGCCAGGAGGAATTCGAAACGGGAACTTTGACCAATGCAAATGTTTGGAAATAACAAATGTTCCCATTCTGAAACGATTCTAAATCGAAATAGAAACTAAAGCAGGAACTTTTCCGGAAGTGAAAGTCAATGTTCCCGTTCTGGGAATGAACAAAACGAACAATGTTCCTTGGGAACAGAAAGCTAATCCTTTTATCTAGCACTAGTATCATAATATGATACAATAGATATCATGAAAATACTATTCACTTCACATCTAACTTGTAAATGAAATATTTGTTTTGTTTTTTCCAATTAGAATCCTCATAGTGGTAGTAATTTTTGTGTGTAAATTGTATAGATGCTATAATTGTAATATATTGCATAAAAATTGAAAACTCATATTTAATGCAGGAGTAATTCATTCTTAATGTCTTTGATAAGTCTACTTAAACGCAAAATAATATAACAAACACTGAATACGAAACACGCGACATATTTTTAAGCTCTATAAATTTATCACCAACTATGTATTGACTTTAAAACTTTAAAAGTTATACCAATTTGGATTACATTCTAAATATTGTTGTAATTTAAGTTTTTTAATGTTTAACAAACAGAAGACCAGTATATAATTAAAGTTATCGGTACGAATGGACATTACCTTCTCTAGGTATGTTTTAAATATTTTGCTTCTATTAGTATAATTCTAGACGAAATAAATTGATAAAAAGTTTCATTAAGATAACACCGTGTAATCTGCTGGACAAAATTGCTTGAAGAACTCAGCAAGTTGGCTAAAATTGGGTCGTTGCTCTACATCCAAATGCCAGCATTCCAACATTTTGGCATATCTAAAAAAAATTATGGTTATGATGGTAATTATTAGTCCTTGAAAACTTCCTACGATTTTATTAAATAAAAATGTATTACATTTCTTCAGACGCAAACTGTGGACAAGTAAGTCTTAAACCATTCGAAGATCATCTGCAAACCCCATTGTCCAATTTAAACCTCCATAAGGCGCACCTCCTACAACATTATATACTGGGTATTATTATAAAACTATGTAAAAAAGAGGAATCAGAGCTCAAATGTCTACTGAAATGTTTCACATAGTTTGCACAAATCCCAATCAAATTGAACGGGCTTGTATGTCATTTTCTATACAAGCTGGTGTTCTTAAAACACTGAAATATATTATATTATTGATTAATATGTAATATAGGATCGGCTGTGTCGTTTTTGTTCTTTAGATGTACCACTTTTAATTCAGTTTGTGGATTTGTAATTTTCACAAACAGTTTTGTCGACAACAGACCTACGTATTTTAAATGTCTTTTGATACGCCATGAAATATGAAATGTTCGATGAAACGATGAACGAATGAAATGACACCAAACCGTTTGTGTTTGTCATAGATATATGCTGTCATGTATTTAGTGTGGGGGCTACGTTTTTTAAACTACATAAAATTGTATTAATGGTAATAGTATAATAAAGATTTTTCCATAAAATGTATCGGCATTAATGCAAACTTGACTTCAGTTGCGAAAATGTGGGACGCTTGGAAGGATCCATATTCCAGCATTTTAGCATAATTGAGTACCTATAGAAAAAAATGCGCGAAGTAAAATACAATTAAAAGCATTATACAATTATGTTCATAAGATTTCTCTTACATTCCACGCTCGTTGAAAGTTGGTTCTTCTAAACGTAAACCTCGTACAAGCTGAGCACTGAAGTCAGGTGTCCAGGAAATTCCACCATATGGCAAATCCCCTTAATATGAAGAATCACTTTTATCTACTTTTAAATAAAAATGCGGTACGAATTTTCAAAGATTGTGCTACCAATACCTAAAGAGTAAATCTCCCAAAGTGTTATCCCAAACGCCCACACATCCGTCTTTTCATTAAACTCCCTTCGTCTAAGAGATTCGGGAGCCATCCATCGCCAAGGCAATGGCTCTTGTTGTTTCTTCACATACATATCGTACTCGTTCAGACGGCGAGAAAGTCCAAAATCGGAAACTTTAGCTCGTTTGTCTAGCGTCAACAAAACATTTCTTGTTGCCAAATCAGCATGCACCACCTAGAAATGAAAACTTGATTTGTCATGTGTAATTCAATACAAAATAAATTTTGGCTTACCCTTTTCAAGCAAAGAAAATCCATAGCATTTGAAATTTCACAGGACCACCTATACAAATCAGCGGAAACCGAAACAGAAGTAAATTCCTCATTTGGCATTGAAATTTTATCGCGTAAGTACTTGTCAAGGGAACCCAGTGAGCAAAGCTCAAGAAATAGATAGATTTTTCCTAAATTAAAACAATACTTTAGTAATCAAAACTAGTTTCTTCAAAAAGTGCTTCAATATAATTACCTTTTCTAATGCTTTTCGTATATATTCCAACTAAGTTCACAATATTATCATGTCTTCCAAGGTGACTCATAACCTCAATTTCCGACACCATGCCTGTAATGGCTGTTAATGGCGATGACGGCTGAGTTGTTTTCACCGCAACTATTATATTAGCCTCTCCGGTCGTACGGTGTACATTTCCTTGATAAACTATCCCAAAAGTACCGGATCCCAGTACTGTATTCTTCTCTGAGAACAAAATATTTGCATATTATGTAAGCAGAAAGGCTAAGGTACTGTATAAAGTCTTTATTTGCAGTAAAATACCTATTTTAAAATCTTTTTTTGACAACTCCAATTCCTTGTTATACTGGTAGTCCACCTCGTTCTTTTGGTTATTGAAGGCAGCATTATCATACAAAATCTTTAAATCTCCTGGTTTTAGTAGAACCGTAACAAGTTTCTGGCGCAAAGATTCTCTCATCATCAATGATACTACAAAAACTACAACAATCAGTATTGGCGTTATCCAGAGAATGAGTAACCACATATCCGATTGATTTTCATGCCCATTATCACATTGATTAGTGCCAGATTCCACCTCCAGTTGCAGCTTGTGCAAAGCTATATTTATAGAAATTTTTATAATTATGCAAGCACGTTTTTAATCGATTTTCGTTGTAAATTTTTTTACCAGCTCGCTTTTCCTCCAAAACAAACTGTGAATAGTTATTGTAATGGGATGTATTTTCTACAACTCGTCTCCACCTATTTTGTCGAATCACTAAATTTCTATTCAGTGGAATATCAAACGCTTGATTGAAAACCTCAGACATATTAAACTTTAGCGTCCACAAATGTATATCTTCCAAATATTTTACGGAATCTGAATTATGTAGAACATTGACAGTTATAGCAATCTCCTGGAGTATTGCCGTGGTACGAAATACAGTTGAAATATCCTGGTCATGCCCGGCAACCATTTGTGCGCATTTCTCAAACCAAATTGCAGTGCAAGAAGTTGATGTTTCTGGCTTTTGTTGCCAGTCATTTACTCCATACACTTGATTAAATAATCTGCGCAAATGTGGCAAAATTGTTGGAAGAACCCTACTGGAGTTTAAAGATTTTGTAATGGGGAAATCAGCTTCAAATGTGTAGCTGGTGTTTGACAGTGTGTAAACATAGGTCAGTGATGTTTTCATAATTTCAACATTCTCAAAATTTGAAAAGTTGTATTGAAAAAGGAGCATTTTTGTATTTCGGGTTGAAACTTCATTGGCATCATCGGCTAGTCGATTTAATAGGTCAATTTTCGTGAAATTTGTGTCATTGCCAAGTACCGTTAGACGAAACGTTAGTAGAACTTCTACGGGGATTTGTAGTGATATACTGTAAAGCCTTTTAAATCTCATTGACGGGATAGATTTTCCAGTAAACTCTATAAGAATAGCATTATTATGCACTTGTGATAAAATTCCATCTAAATAATATTCTGTTCACCTGAATTCGAGCTGTCACGTATCCTTTCGAAAATGCTGAAATTTGTTGAGACATTACAATATTTTGTAGGGTATTGGCTCACATACTCTTCTGAGGTCTCCACTTTTTCCCTCGAATCAAGTTCATCAATCGAGTCTCCAGATAAAGTTTGCGTTCGCCTCGTTTGTGTTCCCTTAAAAAACGAGAAAACTTATTTTCAACATGAATGCCTGTCAGCATGTGAATTATGAAACAATTAGTGTAACTTACGTAGGCTGTAATTGCAAATAACAGCACAATACAACACCTCGTCCCATGGCAAAAATCCATTTAAAAAAATGTTGGTTATATAATTAAATACAATATAAGGTGGATATTCCACTGGAGTTTTAAGATACAACAAACACGCGTACTTTTTCCGAATGAAGCGTCAGAAAAAACATTTTTGCTGAACATAATTGCTCAAATCAATTGCTCATGCGGTTAAACATCCGACATAATGCATTCATTATCTAAAGGGATTCTCAGAAACGGCAGTTCCCTCCGATTTACCTAGTGAACATCCCGGACGAACGTGGTTTACATCTTCTATTATCTCTGTCTGTTTGAGATCTATTACATATTGTATATGGATATGTACGACGAATGGTTCACAGAATATGGCAATAGCATTTTTCCAATTACTGTGAATGTTTGAATATAAGTCTATTAAATGACCACATTTTGAGTTGAAACTTGTTTCGCATACTACAAGACATGTACTGCATGGATATAACAGTTAATCATTTACATGACGTGATGATTGTTGTTTGGTATATGTGGTAAAGTGTCAAGTTGCTGAGTTCACAATCTACCCACTTTGTAAATGGTGCAATGACTTCTCTTGAGTTCACACTCGCATCACTATGAGTATTTGATAAACACCAATTCAATTTTTGACGATAATGATGATGGCAAACAAGTTTTCCCCGTTTATCTGACATGAAATTGAATGCTCTTTCATAACCTCTTTCGTTATGCCATACAAAGAATGAATTAACGACTTGACTGCGTACACATTGGTTTAAAAATATCAACTCATCTTCAGTTTATTAAAGCACAGTCATCATTTTCAGTTGGTGTAGCTGTCGTTGCCCTCAGATTCATCAAAAATAACAGCTTGCCAAGTTGCAGACAATTTACAACTCATAGATAATTTCAGGTAAATTAACAAAAATGGAATTTGATTTTTATTCTGGGAACTCTAATGTAATTGCATAATACAATAGTCAATTCAGCTCCAATGGCATCTAATCCTCTAACTTCTCACGTTCTGGACACTGCCACGGGCAAGCCAGCGGTTGGAATACCAGTAACTTTATCAAAATTTGAGAATGATGTGTGGCGACAAATCTCAAGAAAGTGGGCATTCCAGGACACTGTTTTCATTGCAAAGACACTTTTTTTTTATTAATTTTCCTAATCATTTTATATTCATTCAGGCTAACCGACTCCGATGGACGGGTTGGAAATCTGATATCATCGAAGAGTTTACGCCTTCAAAATACAAGCTCACATTCGAAACATTAGCTTATTACGAAGGCAGAGGAGAAAAAACGTTTTATCCCTACATTGATGTAATTTTTGAAATTGAGAGGTCAGAGGAACATTATCATGTTCCAATTTTGCTAAGTGCATATGGCTACTCAACTTACAGAGGTAGCTAATGTAGACTCGTAGAGTCAACGCTTTTGTTACATTCGTATTAAAAAAAACTATGAAATGAAAATTACGAATAAATGTATTTAGCTGCTGCCAAAAGATCAATTTGAGAATATAGTATCGTCTCATATAACCCCATGGTTGCATGAAATCTCATGATGACGCAATTCATTAATGTCACTAGTTTTTTTATCTTTAGTTTTCAAAACGTTCCTAAATGTTATAAATCCCTTGTTGTACAATTTTTTACTAAGCATTAAAATTCTACGTATCATTAAATCCTTTGCGGATTAATCGCCTTGAGTGGGAGCAACTAAATTAGTGAAATAGAGCAACATGAAAATCCATCTAATCCACAACCAAAAGTTTGTAACAAGTTTTCAAAGCACAACTTCCGAAAAGGATGTGAAGCTCAGCAACGAAACCAGAAAGGAGATAAAGGAAGCAACCGTGGAACTCCAGATCCCAGTCGTTTCGAGGTCATAAACCAATGGGAGAGCCCGAGTATACTGGCGAGGAAAGGGGCTTTTGCAAACTTGTTCAAAAAAGTCTTGGAAGAAGAGGAAAAGGACAGTTTTCAAACTACCTTCACAACTACGACAGGAAGCATAGTAGGGGTCCGATTCGAGGGAAAGTGTCTAACTCGCCTTTTGAACGAATGTGAAAAGTCAGTGCGAATTGACCTGTGGGCAGAAATGGAAGGTAAGAGATGGGGACAAAGTGGGCGACCTTTAATTACAGCAGATATACCAATGTCAATTACTGATGAAGATGAAGTAGCCTTTGTTGGCAAGTTGGTATTGTTGGCCGCCTTCAATACAACAGTTTGAGGAGGGAATCAGCTATACTGGAAAGATCTGCATTTCTCTGCAAGTTGACGCAAACCATTGAACCGAAAGTCCGTCATTCCTTTACAAAAGTGCTTCTCCCGAAGGAGTGGAGTGTGATTTTCGAACTCATCTCAGAAAATGGAGCTCGCGTTCCATGCCACCGTCGCTTCTTATCAAGGAATAGCACAGTGTTGGGCCGAATGTTTGAGACCGAATGGAAGGATTCAGCAGGAGAAAGCTTGCAACATGAACGTTTCTGAAGACGGACTGAATGCACTCCTCAAGTTCATTTAACGCGAGTATCGATGATCCTCTGGGAAGCCCTAGTATTGCCCTGGAATTACTGGAGACTGCTTATCATTTGACATTCCTCTTCTGGAGAAGGCGGTGAGGAAACTACTATGAAACAATCAATTTCGGTTTCATGGTAACACCACTGAAATGGCATTGAAGCAACATCGTTTCTCGCTGAGTGTGGATGGGTATCGTGATTTGAAGTGGAAGCTG
>LJIJ01001890.1:6156-34598 GCA_001718145.1 Orchesella cincta
AATTGATACTTAATATGCATATCCACAGTATCTTAGATAAGCTTAGTATAGGTTTGCCAATGGAAACGCATATATAAGCATTTCGATAACCCATGTGAACTGAATTTTTAGCTTAACTCTCTTCCCCCTGGATGGGTTAACATCATGAACGAAGTTGAGAGACTTCTTCATCATAACACTTATCCAGCTCATTTGCGCAGATGAAAATTCCACACAAATGACCTGAATTCTTCTCCCTCTTTCCCGAATATAAACTTTCTGCATCTACGGAATATGTGATGCAAGAGTAAGTAGCATCAAACATGGTGAAAATGTTGTCAAATTGACTGAAAATAAAAATCAACTTCTGGTAATAAAATTCAGAATCAATCAAAACAATATTCTGTAGTTGGAATATTGCTTCCTGTCCAATTGAGCCTCTTCGAAAACCAATAACGACCCCATGTGGATCAGGAAAATTGTAAAAAATTTCACACTATTTACTGAATTCGGGCGTGGGTTCTTACTCAATGGCACAGGAGGTCTTCATTATTCGGCATCTGGCCTCACGGAGTTTCACTGATATCCGAACAGGTAGGAAATCACGTGCCTTTTTAGGCACTCGTTTATATACATATTTCGGTCTTCATAACCACATTTTTTGATCAGGTCTACTTTTAACTAACTTCAGGAAAATCGGTTTTTGGATAGATTCAACTTATTAATTCGGTTGGCATCTAATATCCTGTATAAGATTATCTCTGAAAAACCAAAAGGTAATTCGATTTTTTTAAAGAAAAACTTAATTAAGGAGAAAAATAACTGGTTTACTTGACGTGTTGTAAGCGCAAGTAGTTTAGCACGTGGACATGCTGGTCTATAAGGCTATACACAGGGGAAGTTCAATAATCATTTGAGTTTAATTTGCCTGAATTCCAGCCCTCTGGTCACGCGCGTAACTACCTAGACGTTCGACACGTCACTTAAAATTCTCATTTTGCTCGTTGATTGGATTCTCTTTCTAAAAAATAATTATTTTGAGCTTTATAGAGATGTAAGATATCACTTTAAATATATGGTTTATCTGAAAAACAGTTTACTATATGAGAGTATGCCTCACTCACTCTCCCTCGTCAGTGTAGAGTGGGTGTTATTATGACGAGGCCAAAGACGGCGGCAAACTTTTATCTCTGATTTGGCTGAAAATTTGCAGGATGTTAGAATTTTACGCACAGATTACGAATCTGTAATCAGATGATCGTTTTAGCCATTTTTCAATTTCCATACAGTGGGAATTTTTGTGTTTTCGTCGTTTCTCCCTCCGGGGGGCCACGATCGCTGAAACGAACATCTGATTACAGATTCATAATCTACGTATTTGAATTTATCACCCTGCAAATTTTGAGCCAAATCGGAGATAAAACGTTTGCCGCCGGTTTTGGCCTCGTTATAATAACACATACTTTACACTCGTACATAACCCGAAACCACAATCGGCGAGTAGAGATAATGAATATTCCTAAGTCTTATATATGAGACCTATTTCGATTTGCCAAATAATTACAAAAGATAATAATCGGCTTGAAGACTAGAAAACCACAATTTGAATGTTATCCCATCTCGGTTTAATACACTCTTGCTCAAACCTTTTCTACCTGGAGTGTGTCCCGGACGATAAAAAATTCCTAACGTGTTGCCCCGAATGCTTAAAAACTAAATTGTATTTATTTGTCTATAAATTACTAAATCTTGTTTTAAACGGAATCAGCTTTCTTGCAGAAAAATTCAAGTAACCAGTTTATAGGCTATTTATAGGATAGGTAAACGACGAATAAGTTTATTAACAAAAGGCGCAAGAATGCAACTAGCCACTGAGGTAGCGACTTGGTCGCAAACCCAAGCAGTTTTGGTGGAGCAATTCCGTCATTCAACTGTAGAGTTTATTTGGGATGACGTGAGTCCAGTAACCATGTCTACCTTTGCCCAATGCGTTATATTGGAATGTATTATGATTAATTTACATTCCCAGCAAGCCCAAAGAAGAAAGTCGCCTAACAATGGAAAAAGTAAAAAAGCTGAGCATCTCTATACAACTTTAAGCCGCTATAACAAAATTGCTACTTCACAAAAATTGAGCTCCTCAGACTGGCTACTGGTTCTTGACACTGCGTTTCCCCACATAAGAAAGAGGTGGCCGATGCATGGGTTACAAACTGCACTTGCGTGGGCGTCAAAAAGCGTCAAACTGCCCACCGTTATTTTATTAACGACACATGATCCATATCTTTTGCGGTCTGAACCAGATGAAAGACTGGTGACTAAGGAGCTTAGCGAACCATTACTGATTTTCGTTACCTCAAACTTCAGCTTTGTCGGTATTGGTTGTTTTAGTTGTGATGCGATGATTTTGTATATGGACATCAAATATAATTTTCATTTCGTCACATTTAATGTAATTCCCCAAGAATCCTTGCTGTCCTTTAGCAGCATTCAGTTCTTCTGGAGAAAATTACATTCAAATTTCAAATTCGTGCCTGGAACAAAAACCCCTCCCCCTGAGCATCACCTGTTAACTATAATCCTGACCAGCAAATTCCTCTTGCTCTTTACATGATCGAGCCAACTGCTCCGATTATAAGTTTGCGAATATTACTTGTTCAATTATTATCAAATGGGTAGTAGGAACGAAATATGCTTAAACTTTCACTTCGGGAATGGAGATATTATTCGACTGGTCTAACTTCAAAGGAGGCACTTTTTCAACTTATTTTTCCTAAAGAGAATTTTTTTGACGTAAATCTCTCCGCATTCGTGCTCCCGTTTCCCTTGGAATTGGGGTGGGCTTGCTTTTGGCTATTTTGTCGGCATCATTTTGTCTTACAATCCTTGAGAAGGATAATATTTCCAACACACTTTTTCTGCACTATTCCGCCCTATTTGAACAAGATGTGGGGCATGTTGCAAATCTGCAACTTCGGGGGAAAACGGTGTTCATGTTGTGGATTTTCGCTTCAGTCTTGCTACAAAACTTTTATAGTTCATCGTTATATTCCTTCATGACCGCAGAACAAAAGCCTGAGAACTACCCGAAGACGTTTAGACAATTACTAAATCGTACGGATTTTGAGCTTCTGGCCCGCGACGATTTGTTGTACACGTTTCATCACATGTTTAATTATTGGGCCCAAATCAGAGGTAACCCAGAAACACGTATACCACCCGAGGTGGAAAATTATTACGCAGATGTGCTTGTAAAGTCTTCGTATATTCGTGTCGATAAGTTTTAGCAGGGCTGCACAATATTGCAAGGGGTAAATCCACGATGGTTTCGCGTCTAATAAAAGGAAATACTTCGACTAATATTGAGGCAGTAAAACGGTATAAGCTTTACGCAAAATTTGCCAAGTATTCAAAGTTTGGAGCTATAAGAATGGAAATGACTGGAGACATGAGTAATAAAGGACCCCTATTCTTTACCCCAGACAACTTGGATAGCGTTGTACCGAAACAATCCCCTTTCCACGTCGATAGCCTTTACTGGTATCAAAATCGGGGTAGTTTTACTACAATCCAGTTTCCTAAATTTCTAGCTTCGCTAACGCACTCAGGAGTGTATGAAAGGGACCTAAATTGGATTTACAAACGAAGAGATTACACGCAATATAAGAAGTTAAATCGAAACCGTGAGTTAGGAATGCCGAATGGATGCCTGTTTGGTCGAATTTTCTTGGCAGGTCCATCCACAAACAATGAAGATTCCACTGAACAAAGGCCCGGCAAACTTGTAACGTTAACAGGAACCTTCATTGTTACAGCAGTTGCAGTGGCTGCTGCAGTTCTCACTTTTGTGATTGAGCTACTGTGTAAACTAACTTTAAAACGGCTTAAGAAGATGATTCGTAAGGCTAATAATGTTGAACCAAAAGTTTCGCAGAAAGGGTCGGATGTTACCTTTATAGAGGTTAAAAGTTCTACCAGTCAGTAGGGCACGTCAGACAGTTGCTTTATAAAATATTTCGTTGGTATTCAGCCTAACCTTTGTCACCGTTTTGTTGAACATCTAGCAGCAAACTTTTGTCAATAAGTATGTAAGTAATAATCATTGCAATTTACAACAAAAACAACGACAAGGTTTCCTAATCAACTTAAGCCGCGTATATGGTTTCATGCAATGTCACCTTACTTAATCAACACTTCACTTAAATCCACTGTAAATTATTCAAGTTACTTTAATGCAAACAAGCTATTATAAGTAATTGCAAATATATGCAAATCCTATAAATGTCAGCAAGTATAAAAATTCCTGCAAATGCCAGTATCGAATACAAATTCACATATAAATCACATTGACACATTTTTTGAGGAAAACACAAGTCATTACGTGATAAATAGGTACACCCTTGAGCTAATAGGAACCGTTGAATTTCCGTCCAACTTCAAACAACTCGTTTTAAAAATTGACGAGGAATCGCTCAAAGGTAAATGTAACGGTTTTCACAGGTTTTATTTAATTTTAATCTAGTTTAGCTTATAATTATTTAGTTTGTTTTATTTTTGTTAGTTTTGTTCTTATGAGAAACGCACAGCAGTTTTGATGAACAAATTTAATGCTGTGATTAGGTTTATCGTATATGTAATAATAGGGCTGCTGCATTCCTTAATAAGGTTTGGACTTAATAGCGTAGGGAATGCTGTAGAATACCCTAAATTTTGACGATTATAGTAATAAGAAAAGTAAAAGGCAAAACTAATAATTTTAATTTTTAGCTTAGCTTATAAACGACGAACGTATTTTGTAAATACGACACAAATATATTTCATTTATGTAGTTAAGTTATGTCTATTATCTATTGCATAAAATATATGTATAACAGAGTATTGTATTACTAAAATGTATAAAAATTAATCGTAAGACAAAGATATTGTAATTCAATATTGTTACTTTAAAGACGAAGACTTTTGCATTTCACTGCGTGTTTTTAACATGTTATTTTTTGCATCTGTCGAGAGAAGAAAAAAATTATAAACTTTAAGCTGCAATAATTGCTTACAGATGTAAACCTAAAAATTGGTATAACATACGTAGACATCAACAAAGCTACTTACTCTTACATACTTTGTCGGAACTACTTAGTAAGTGACATTTCTACAAAGTATCGAAACACCATGCAGTTGTCCTCGCAATTCACCGACGCTAACACAAACAAAGCTCGAGATTTCCCTCTTGTGTCCCGAGTCCTGGTCACAACCGCTAATTGCTTACAGTCACGCGTTTAGGTGAGTCACTTGAACGTAAAATATATATTTAAATGATCAATTGCTACAGGTTTCTGGTGGTTTTAAAATTTAAAATATATATACTATACTATGTATACGTAAGTGTAAAATACAGTATAGAGAATGTCGTGCCATAATCTTAAATTATGTAAAACATTCAAGAATGAACGAACATTTAAATTGGCATCAGAATCAGTTCGGAATTTAGTACTGTACAGCTCACAATTATGTATCGCCAAGATTTTTCAGCTCGATTTGATCAACTTTTGACTGGTATTATTATTATTATGACAAAACTATATGAACGTGATGTGATTATATATATAAATTTGTGGTATCTAGGTCGCTATTTTGGATTTAATTTCACAAATATTTCATTGCTTTAACGACCTCTGTGTTTTGTGGAAATACCCCTCCTAACTCATTCCATATAAAATATAAAATTGTTTGGGAGAACATTGTCCAATCTTTGCTTGGATTTACAGGCGCGTCTGAAATCTTTTCTATACTATGTAATATTTCTCACATATCACAATAACAAAATAGATATTCAAACGTATGGAATTAAATGCTTTTGTAAGCTAACTTTATATGTTAAATACCTAATAATGGACAGGAAACTACTTTTTACAAATTTTGTATGTGCTTAACTTCACTCGGTTTACATGTTGTTGATACCACAGCACAATAATTATGCCCAATTTGCGTTACATTTCAGACAACAAGACTAAATTATTTAATTAAAAATGCTTAATCCTTTCCCTTTAAGTTTTGCACAAATTCAACATTCTTAATATTTGGAAAGTAACAAAACACATTCTCACTTTTCAGAGCTTGTTTCCATTGTCGTCCTCGAGGGAAAACATCTCCAACTACCATGCAGCACAGTTTATTAAAAACTACTTTTCTCACTTTCAAATACTTTGCGAATTGATATAGCGACATGTCCAAACACAAATACCTCAAATTGTTTGAGCACTCACAAATAAAATTGAGTGAAGCAATGTTTTCCTCGGCAGTGTGCCCATCAACAGCATTCGACATAATTGAGAGATACGCCAAGTTCGGGAACGTAACTGATGGACAAACGCCTTCAAATTCTTCGGAGTCTAGGAAAAAGATTCTTAACTGCTTCAAGTTTTCAAACTTGTGTCCGATGAAATTTGACATTTTGAAACGTCTCAAAGACAGCCTTATAAGTTGACGTGCAAAGGAGTAGATGGGCACACTCCGTACAGCATGTAATTGCAAATATTTAAGGTGAGGAGAAAATTTTACGTTCTGGGTTTCTAAACTCTTTGAATTGTCGTTAGAAACTAAAACCCGGCTGCAGTAGACAGTGAAAGCTATGAGGTTTGGAGTACAAGCCAACATCGCATAAAAGTCAAATTCTGGCACATGAACTTCGTACAAAATAATAGATGTTATGCAGGAGCCTCGTGATTTCCAATATCTTTCCCATTTCAACTTTGGGTAGTGCAAAGTATTTTCAAAACCGCAATAAACACGGTACTGTTTACGTACTGCTAAAGATTTGAGGTTGACTTGCTGACGTGATGAGAAATATCTTCTGAAATTAAATGTTGGTGGAAACCTTACGTAATTTTCAAACTCTGGTCCAGTGATAAGCTCAACGGATAGAACGGAATCTGTAAGCGGATAGCGTGGCTTTTGGCACCAGCGTTTGGGATATTGTTGGTCTAACAATTCACCTGCAATCTTACTCCAGAACTTGTTTACAAAGCGGTATGTTAACAACGACTGCTCATCCTTTGCTTCCCGTATAATTCTTTCTTGGATCTGAAATGAACGAAGCAAACAGGAAATTTGTTAAATTGATAGTCAGTTTGATAATGGTTTAATAATATTTGAACTAACATTCAAATTACCTCTGGGGGGAGAATAATGTTTTGTGACTCAAGGTTTTGATTCGCATGAGCTTGAGGTTCCAATTTTGACTTTAAAGTTAGTGAGCACAATTTGGATACCCAAAGGGTTGACATAATTTGTTTGGGTTCAGTGCACGTAATTGACTTAAAAAATTATCTACATATAAGTTTTGTTTCACAGTACGTAAAAGCTATTACTGGTCCGGTATATTGTAGAAGTTTAACAATAAAAAAATCAAAATATTGATATCAAATCGAGATTGTATCAGAACTGCATTGAGAAAATTGCACTTTCTCTTTTGAAGCACTAAGGAGAAAGACACGTACACGAACCTCAAATGGAATACATTTGTGATGGGTGATATTGTTTGGCTTTCAATCGTCAGGACACGGACTGAAAAGAGGCACACTGCTGAACTATCAATACTTTTACTTTCACCACGTTCACAGTAATGATTTATTCAGCCTGCAAGTGCTTCCAAATGACGAAGTTAATTACACCAACTGCAATAGTTAATTAATTTTTCACCCTACATTCATATTCCGTTTTTGGTCAAGCCGTCGAAAATTTATTTCAGCTGTTGATGACGGTCTTCACCATCTGAAACAATGTGTACGAGAGCAAAAAAATTACCAAAGCAAAAAATCCTTGAACCAAAATTGTCAGCGAGTTCGGCTTCAACATATGCTTTCAGCAAAAAATATCGATTTTCCTGTATACATAATTCCTACGACGTTTTTCTATAATGCACGCGTTGATCTGTGTAGTAAAACTCTTGCCTTCCGCTTTCTCCTTCACTTGCCTGTTGCATTTTGTAATGTTGAACAAGATAACGTTGCTTAAATACGATTTTCACCAAACAATATTTAAGTAACACTATTGCACGCATTAATACAATTAACGTAAGATGAGAGGCGATGAAGAATCAATAAATCCTTATTTTGACGAAACCTTGAAAATTTCAGCAGTTTTCGTGGTAAGCAACAAAAAAATGTTCATGCTAATTATATGTAAACGAGAAACATCTTCACCTTCAGACACACAATTTTCATCAAGCAAACGTTTGCAGATGAGATTCATCCTGAGTTACCTGAAAAAATTTCTGAGCCTATATCAATTTAAATATAAATTTTCCACAGCTTGACCAGTAACGGAATATAAAAGTAGGGTGATAAAGTTATTAACTATTGCAGTTGCAGATTGGTGTAATTAACTTCGTCATTTAGAGGCACTTGCAGGCTGAAGAAATCATTACTGTGACCGTGGTGAAAGTAAAAGTAGACTGCATACTGTTTGATAGTTCAGCAGTGTGCACCTCTTTAGTTCGGTCTTTAGCTTTTGTTGAAAGGAACGATGAAAAGTTTATTCATAACATTATTCCAACTAGTTATTGTTAAATGAAAGGCAGCAGACAAACGTGTTATACAAAAAGCCGCAGTGATATTGAGACGGCTGAGAGATTACACAATGTATAAAATTATTGTCAACCTGGAAACTTCCGCCTGTTTGTGCATATTATAATGAAATACTTTTCGCATGAATTATTATAAAGAACATAGCTGAAAAACATTCTGGTGAATGAACATGAATAATATAAACATTAAAGCAAAACACTTGAGTAACTTGGAATTGATAATTTTCCCAACACGCAACGTTGAAGTTCATGACACGATGATGATGTTAAAGCTCGTGAACTCGTACTCATTCAAGGACGTAATCTACATCCATTCTGCATAATTTGGGTGTCAATCAAAACATAAATGAACTTTTCGTAACATTCTTCTATATAATTTGTACAAGCAAATACTGGTAATAATATTATGTGCATGGTTTGAATGGAATTTGATTGACTACACAGGACACCAAGAAAGTAAAGAACTACAGTGCAGTGCAACACGCGTATGTGAAATAAGTGGATGGAGAAGAGAGTCCCGATTTACTTGAAGATCAGAAGCAAAGAGACTGAATTCTGACGTTTAATTAGAGACAAACATCTGTACATTTGTGTGAAAACATCATCATCGTCGTCGTCACACCAATCATTATACACAAATTATCATAAAGTATCATGTTGAAGCGTTTCTATATTTTAAAAAGTCAGGTTTAAAGCGTGTAAGCATTAACAGCTCAACGTTTTGAGCATGAGAAGCAAAATAAATCGAAAATGCAATTCATGTTGTGTTTTGGCAGTAAATGCTTTAGAAGTTACTTATGGAAACATTTAACACAAATTATGAATTAATGTGGTGTCAATTACTTGTACAAAAAGAGAGACACAATTAGGAGAGAAAATTTGCTGAGATTTTCAATGAAGTTCGAGACGCTACGTTGAGATAGGTATTGAACACGAGAATGTTGGACGTGGCACTCTCGGTATTTGCGGTATCACGATCCCTGTTGGTTTCAACCGAAGAGAGCAACACTCGGGCTGTTGAGTATAACATTATAGATCTTACGCATTGCGTATAAACATGAGGATTACCTTATATATATAACAGTATGTATATCTTATCTTCTCTCTGGAAGAACACATGTAATCCCAAGTATTGCACAGATATACATACCTTTGGTGGCGTTGTTGTATTTTTCAAACGCTTTCTATGGTTTCATTTTAACGGAAACCTCGGCGGTTATGTATTAAAAGATTAAAACTATCCGTAAATTTGCTGAATTTTACAATAGTTTCCCTTTTTAGATGCAGTTCAGTTTTCATTAAATACTAAACTGTTCATCATAATCACTCGTAGTTTTTTATTGTACCTGAGAAAAACCAGTTTTTAAGTAAAAAGTGTCACTAGGTTTTGACAAATTTTACTCGTGGGTTTTAGTCTTGAAGTCACAACAATCCCAAGTTGCACAAATGTCAAAAATAAAAATAAAAATTATTGTATTCATTTTTCTTCTGTGTTTGCATTCGGTTACAGTGGAAGGTAATTCATTACATAATTCCAGAATGCCTTAAAATACGAAGTATTATTATGATTTTAACATTGGTTCCTGATTTTAACAAAATGTAAGTAAAATATTATCACTCACCGTTTTAAATTTCAGGTCTGAAATGCTACACTTGCCAATTTACGCGAGAAAAAAAATTGGATAAAGAAATAATCGAGGGTGATCCTTCTTGCGAAACTGGAAAAAATCTTGACCCCTCTTTAAGTGTTGACTGTGAAGAAATAAACGATGGACCGGACTATATGTTTGTGTATCCCTTCGATTCATGCTTAACATTAAAACTTACTGGGCAATCCATTCAAGGATCGTTGACGTTTGATGTTGATATAACCCTCCGTATCTGCGCACAAATTCCACTTGAGAGTAGTTTCGGTGTGTCCAGAAAATGTTTTTCCAATTCCGACTCCGAAATTGGAACTGGGGCTGAGGAAGAAGCAGTGAGGGACCTTTACCAGACATATCCATCAAATATTACTAATTTAAAACAAGCCGAGGCTTGTTTGTGCAGTGAGAAAAATTGCAATGGTCTTGACACCCTGAAGAAAATTCAACTGAAAAAAATGAAGCCGAACAGGCTAAAGGAAGCTGGCAAAGAAATGTCAACGACACTGGGTGGGAATGGAACTGTACTCCAGTCATCAACTGCAATACTTTTAATTTTACCTTTAATTGTGTCATGCAATGACATAAGGTTTTACTAAATTGCTGAATAAAGTCATAGTGGGGAAAAAAACAGCAAACTATGCATAGCATCAAAACATGTCAAACATTCTACTATGCTTTGGAACCTTTAATCCAAAAAACCTTTGGATTTTAAACAATTTGAATGGCACTTACATACCTGGGAATGATAATAGGAAGTCTACGCAGTATTCAACTGCATATGACTATGATATGCTGTTCAATGACGTTTGTTTGTAATAAATTTACATAGCTTAAACAAATAGGCACCGTTGAAAATTCGGAACATAGCGCGACATATCACTTTCTAAACTTACTGGGTGTGCTGGAAAGAGATTCGGAAAAGTATGTCGGGTACATGAATTGAATCCGGGATCAGTGCCCGGGTTGTCTTTTTATGTAAAATTTTTGCATGTATGGGATTTCACGTCAATAGGAACAGAAACTATCCTACTTTCTCCCAAATTGGTAATATGCATGCACGAGCTCAACGCTTATTGTTTTGAAAAATCCAAAGATTAGTCAAAAGTAACTGCGAATTGATTGTACTTTCTTCGGAAATCTTCGAAACAAGTTTAATTACTTGCACAAATGAAAGTATTTAACGTTAAAGTATGATCTTTATTGACACCCATTTGCATGCATGCTGATTAAACCTGAACGCGAGGCTAGAAAGATTAAAACGATTTACAAATAATTGCAACTTTTGGATGGATGTGAATATGTTTGACATGTAGTTGGTAATTTATTGAGCATTTAGGTACACAAACAAAGTTTCATGCATTATACCCATGTAATTAAATGCAATGAGTAACGCGATAACTTTTATTTTCTACTTAACATTCTCGTTTCCTCAGTAAAGCAGTTTTGATAAATCACCGACGAGCGCTCGTTGCTGATAACTTGAGCACATGAATAATATGCGTGAACCAGACGAGCTCACACAAAACAAACAAGATACGAAGGAATTATCAGAAAAGCTGCACCAAGTTTATTTTGCTGTAATTTTAAAACTATGGGACGTATTTATTGGATTTTTTTACCTTTTTTGCCTTGACGTTTGCACTCACTTTCCAACTGTTTTTGAGAGTTAAAGTATATGGGGGAAAATAGTTGGCTTTGAAGTCTAACCTAACCGTGACATTGAAATTTTTTCATCTTTGTCTGAACCTCGTCTTTCTTGGCAATTTTTCAATTAAACAAAAAAAAAAACAATGAGAGCACAACAGTCATATAACGTAAGGCCCTTCGAAGTGCGATTTGGTGAATTTTCAGGCAACACGAAAACTCCGTCATCTCAAATTTGCCAAGTTTGATTAACTAGTCGGACTGTAAATTATCTAGAAATTGACACTAAATCAATGAAGTTTGTACAGAATACGTCTGTCACCAGTACATCCATTCGGCCGAGAAAAACACCATCAAAATTTGGAAAAATAACACCTTTGGAACCTAATAGAGACTAGTCGGTCTTCCAGTTGTGAGTCACCCCTACAAAATTGCTGACACCACCTGAATATAGTAGATCTATCTGCACACTGCGGTGCCACATCGGATCGCGAAAAAAAATTTTTGTGATTTTTTTAGCCTTTTTAAATTTACAGTCAGGTTGGTTAGTAGACATGTTTTTTGGCTTAAAGAGGTGGTATATTAACTTATTTCCCGAGCTTTTTGTCAACTAAGCGGGTGACATTTTTCAAGAGAATGTTCAACTTTCAAAATTTGAGGTAACAAACGATAAAATTGAATAATATTATAACTGATATAGATGTTAAATTATTTTAGCAGGAATGGTAACCATTGTGAACTGATGTCCAGACCGTCATTTCTATTCATCATTTTCTTAGTCATTTTTTGTCTTTCTAATGTATAGTCCTCTTGAATTTCCTTTGAAATGTCGTGGTTCCTTATTGATATTAGTCAGGTTGGTTGTAGTTTTGATTGATTTTATTCAGAATTTGTGGTCTTACGATAAAAGTACTGACATTTCTGTCGTTGATGTTTTTCCCTGCACAACCCAAAAAGATCCGTAAAATCCAACCATGCGTTTTTACACAGGGTTCGATTAAGTGGTGGAAAACATGGTCCGAAGAGCCTACTACGCTGTCCTACATATGGCAACTTTTATAATTTTTTCGCATTACCACAGATAAATTTTCTATAAATTTCAAACTTTACTAGATTTTTTAATATGTAAACCTCAATAACAATGAATTAACAAGTTTCTATCAATTTATACAACGTAAAACCTCTTGAAAAACATTTTCGTGGGATTTAAAAAAATTAAGCCATACTACATCTTCAAAAGTAAGAAGGCATGGAAGTCTCTTCCGGATCATGTTTTCAACCAATCATTTTCCTGTGTAAAAACGCACGGGCTATCATGTACATACTGTCTTGGTGAAAGACTGCCAGTACTTTCATCGTAAAGACCACAAAATCCTGAGTGAAATACATAAAACCACAACCTGGCTGTACAATCTAAAAAAGGTCTGAAAAAAATCACCACCATGTGGTCTGCAATGGATATTCCAAATCTTTTTATTTGGAACACTTCTAATTCAAGAGGTAGAAATGCCGTTGATAAACATAACTTAAACTGTGCCTGAGTAATTTTGCTTAAGGAAAATGAGACCATTGATGTTGCTAGTTCAAATGACACACTGGAAATTAAACAAACCTAGTAAGCATTAAATAGCCAATCGTTTTACCGTTCAGTGGATATATGTAGATCACCGTAATTGAGAAAGGCATGTAGTGATAAGCGCTGTCAAAACTTGCCGCCCAACTTTCTTAAAATCCTACGTATATAACACAATCCAGTCACTTTGATTGCCTTGGTAAATACCTATATACATACTGTTACCATTTTGGTAATTACAAGGCATAAAGTATACTGAGCTTATCATGCCACAAGTACCACAAATATTTGTTGTACCTCTTCATAATGAATCGATATGCTTGACAGCAAGAAATTGGAACATCATTCTGTTATCAGCCTCGAATGAGGTTAGTTTATCAAACGTGCCAACAACTGGATTGGAAGTGGTGATGCAGCTTGAAGTCCTGGAAAAAATATAAGGTCGGCACATAAAAAAATGTAAGTGATGGTTGGTCCCAGTGTCTCTACATTCAAGTAATTAATATTACCAATTTATGAAAGAAATATCGAACACCATTAATAGAGAACAGAAGTTCACACCAAAATGTTGATTTAGAGGCTTGAGGCCAACTGAACGATGATAGATTTTCCCGGGCTGTTTTAGTTCTGACTGAGTGCAGGACAAATGCTGCTGAATAAAACAAAATCAGTTTATGATGTTTTGTATAAAGTGTTAAAATTGGTAAGTAATTTTCTCCCTGCAACTCGTATGCAATATATTGCAGCGACATGTTTAGTCAAACTAGACGAGAATGACAAGCCGGCGTTTTTCGAAAGCTGGTTACCCGAATGGTTTATGGTTGATTGAAAAGGGGACTGGAGAACGCAATATTCTATTCCAGGAGGTACTTTTTTGAGAGCAGTGTTAATGTTTCAAAATTACAACTATCAAGTATTTTAAATACCAATACACTAATTGTAAATTTGTTTTATATTTTGGTGCAGATTAGCACCCCTTGATTGTTAGTAGATCTTTCCACGAGACATTTTGTTAAAAAATCGGGAATACTGCAATACTTGACCAAGTTAGGTATCATCATGCCGCCCTAGTCGTCATCAATCCTATCTAGGGTCTATTCTGAGAGACGGGAGGAGGTGGAAAGTATTCTATTTCTACGCGTTACTCTACTATTATCTCAATGCCTGAAGAGATTCGGGTGTTTCATAGATGCACATGCAAAAATCATCCCGGAAACCCTTTTCCAGGGCGTTCGATTATATTATTTGGAAGAAACCACTATGGGGACAGAACAATTACAGAGAAGAATGTATAAGTTCATTTCAGGAGTACTGGAGAAATTTAACCTTACTTTTGCAGAAGTTCGCGAACTCAATTCCACTTATGCTGTTTTTGATCACTTTCAGGGACCCTTGAAATACTAGACATAAGTTTGACACATTGTTTCGCTCCTGTTTGGTCCTTCTTCCAAATCTGAAGGCATTAAAAATATCTGGTGGTAGTGGAGCGTCAGAAGATCAGTTGATAGAGTTCTACAGATCAGCGCGTCAGCTGCTACCGTTGGAGCATATTGAAACGCCTAGCAATTGCAACACGAGGACGAAGGCCACTACTAGACAGCCCTTTTGAACTTCCTTGCTGCGTTCCAGCTAAGCTCAAACGGCTATCAATTGGCCTACAATATTGTTACCAACGCCCGCTACAGCTACAAATCTTATAAACTTAGGAGGTGTTAAATGGGATCGGTTTTTCGAATTTGAACAGTTGGAAAGATTCCAATTTACGTTTGGAGAAAACCTGCGCTTGATCATTAAAAAGCGGAGCGCAATTAAACATTGGCCTCTTTTAATGCATTGGCGGCATTTCAACAAACTTTAACTCAGTTTTACTTATTTACACATTTGCAGGAGCTTGACCATACAGACAGGTCCAGCTTTAGGCTCAATCTTCCAAATCTGAGAACACTCCAAGTAACTGAGTATACAGGAGCTTTTGACGCTTTTCTTCAGTTAAAAGCACTTACCAATTTGACAATTTATAAACATCATCCTAGTAGAGAGCACGGAAAAGAGGAGCTGGTGCAAGTTTTGGGATTTGAAGACAGGATGCTGGAGTCCAATATTTGGAGTCTCATGCCTTCCCCAGAGAACTCAACTTACAAAGAAGAATATATCAGAGAACCTTGTAACTATTTCCTATAGTCAAAGTATACTTATATAATGTTTTCATTTGAGGTTGTATGGTGTTCAAAGTTGCTTATAATAATTCTGAATAAGACAGGTACACAAATCATTGTTTCGTCATTTGTAAGTTTTGCAAAGTATTATTCTTAGTAAACATTTTAAATTTCAGATTTCAATCGTTGTCATTTATGTATATAAAATATTGTATTCAGGCAAAAATACATACATATTAAATTGTACATTTTGCAGCACAAATGTCGTTTGTTTTTATAATATTTTACCTACAACATAAAAATTGCATTATTGAAACTCATCAAATTTTTGTAATTGTGTATTCCTCAGTTTTTGCTGTTAAAATCCCATGTTTCTTCCCCAAATACAGGGTTAGGTAGTCTAAGCAGTTGCAATAAAAAACTTATGCGCGAATTCGCGCGTTATGGAATGCCCTTTATGCGGGTTGTGTGCAAATTCTAGTACTAACTCCGGCCCCGTGAAATTTAATTTTATGTCATATAGTGAGTGACTGTAGGATAGCACAGGCAACGAATATTGATGATGATAATGATTTTTGTACTTAACGAGATATATAACACTAAAGTATATTTCACAATATTTAGTAACAATTAAACGAACGGGATATTCAAAACTCGCTCCAAGCTATAATTTTTTCCGAATGAATCAAAAGCGATTGTTCATATATTAAGGTGGAGTTTCTCTCACAAGGGAACTATCTTTGTGCCCGGAGAGTTCCAGCAAATAAAAAACGTTTTCTGTAAAACAAACTTTGGAAGTTACACAAATGATTGTTCGTACTGCAGAATTCAATGATTAGTAAATGTAGAAAACGGAATAATTTTAAAAATGTCTGCAAGTATCCATACATTCTAGTAAACACAAAAACCAAAAATTTGACTGCAAAACAGTCGAAAGTCGAGTTCAAATAAACTTAACACTCGTTAACCCATCTTCGTTTATTATCATAATGAATATCGAGTGGCTCCAAATAAAACAAATCATTAAATGCTTATTAGATGCGAACTAAGATAAAAAATTTCTTCCAAAGAACTTAAACTTGATCGAAATGAAACTATAATGAAATTCAATAAAAGTTGCATATATACTAGTCTTGTAGATCCACTCAAGCGAAGAGTTTACATTTCACGCATTTAACAGGCCTGCATAAAACCAAAATTTGTAATACATCAATTGTAATGTAAAAATTAGTAAATGATATAAAACTTAAAACTGTACCCAAGCCTTTTCCACACACTCGTACAGTGCAGTGTTTATCTTAGCCCTACAAGATATCCCCTTTAAACGCGAGCTAAGGTAAAATAAATGGTAAACATAGTAAAAGGAATGTGAGTAAAATAATATGCAAATTTAGTTTACTAACCAATGTCCCAGCATTTTAGAATTCTGCTGACAACTATTGTCGGTTTAATGTATTCGTCCTCAGTAAAGAAATTTCGAACTCCGGAATACATTGGAGACCTCTCCTCGCTTGCTCGTTCTACTTCCCCAGTAAGTACATTCAGTTTTCGAAGTTGCAGCTATTAACACAATTTTCATCTGTAATTTTACAGTCCTCAATAATAGCGTTTATCCAATCAATACTTTCAGTATTAAAGTTTGGGTGACATGATAAGTCAGTGTTAAGTATTTTAATGTCCTCCGGGTTAACCTCCTGCAGATCTTCTTCAGTGAGCTCTCCCCAGGTAATTCTCCTTGTAATTTTATTTATATCATCATCCTGCAACATTTACAACTTGTTTATTGAAACTTTATAAAAAGGGAACCAAATTAAATAATTCCAACCTACATTGTTATTCACCCATGCGTTTTCATGATCCCACTCGCTGTAATAATCTGGGTTCGGTGGTGCGCAGTAGTAGGGGCTATAGTAGCTTGCATAGTATTGCTGCTTCGCATTGTCAAACCATGAACTGTACGAGTCGTCATAATCTTGACCATTTACCTATAAAGAGCAGAGGCAAAGTAGCCGTTATTTCCTTTAAATACCATATTAGTAGGGAAACCTTACCACCGCAGCAGCAATGACCAAGAGAACCAGCAATGACTGAATTTTGATTGCCATTTTGCGTTAATTAGGAGACTCAATTTCTGTAGATCTTGCCTTGTTATTTTACGAAAAGTTACTGATGTAATTGTACATGTGCTGGCCCATTAGCCTCTGTTAATGCAAAGCTAAATTATACCTCATTAAATACTGTACATTAAGAATTACGGTTATTAGTCTAGACGCAGTATATGGGCATGAATACATTCCGCATTATTTACGCAAACTGGTAGGTAGATAAATTTTGACGTCAAGCCTAATATAATTCGTAGCATAAGTTACCAATAATATTTGTTGAAGCCCATCAGTATTATGCTCATGATTGTATCCATTTAAATTCTGTTACAGAAATAGACAAAGTGTATTGAATGGATGTTTCATAGAAAAAACAATCTTAAAATAAAAATATGCACAAGTCTCCACTTATAATATGCGGTTTTTGTGTATATTACTAATAACTAATGCACTTATTGATGGATGTACTTAGGTTATTACCTACTTCAAAACGTGTTTTAATAAATTTTTCCTACTCAAGCTGAATATCATGTATACATTTCGGCATTACATATTGTCAGTTAGTGCTCACATCCCTAATTAGGGGCATAAGAAAAACTCCTAGTTAGCGGCCTGAAGCCCTTAATTAGGGGCTTCTTAAAGTCTTAATTCGCCCCGGCCGCTAACTAGGACTCCAAAATTTAATAAAAAATTCTTTACTCCGAAAGTAGATGACGAAAGTCAAACCTGCCAAGGTGAAAAGTTCACAAATTTAATTAAGTTATTTTTGATAACTTCCCAAAAAATTCAACCCTCTAAACTTTTTGTAACAATTATTTAGCTTTGTAGCCTTGTAAAGCATAGTTTTTATGAAAATATGTTTGTAACAAAAAGGATAACCCGTAAATCGCAACCTCATGGCAATTTTGATCTTTGAATTTTGAAAATCTATACAAAAAATTAAGCGGTGAGAATGTGCATCAACATTTTGTAAAATTATCATTCAAGTTAAATAGCCCTGATAAATTTAGAATGCGACCCCGAAATTATGTCGGAGGCGCTGAAGGGAAGTTAAAAATACGTGTAAACACGAAATCGTCAAAAGAATTTTTCAAGTACCGTAATATGTGATGACGATGATGATAATATGCCGTTAAGTTACGTCTGAATCTTGGTTGTAAATGTAAAAGATAAATTATGCTTTCCAGTTGGTAATAAACGCAGGATATGATCGGTTCTAGTTTACATTGTGATTCACCAAAAAATATGATATGGACAACACAACACATTAGATTAACTTGAATGGAACGCATGCATGTTGATACTTGAGACGTTTCTAGAACGTATTCCGCATATTGCACATTACTGTGTACTTCGGTATTAAATGATTTGTAAATTGAATCAGCCTTGTACCAATTAAATGCTTGTCGCAATTATTCTTCATTCCATAATCTTTCTGATATATTTAGGTATGTATGGTATATGGAATAATATACCAATGTTTTCCAAGGCAGCCAAATATTGTGACAAGTGGATACATTTACACCCTATTGCATGCCAGAAGACGAGCAGAGCAAATCTCTTTAAATTATTCATCAACATCAGCAACGCATTTAAAACGAAATCAGGCAAGCAGGAGCAGAAACACTCCAGTTTGCATTTGTCTTTGAATCAAAGTGAACGGGAATGCAGCCCAACTTCATTGGTTTGTGAAAAATTTGAACCCAGCTCAAATTGCTAGTCACATATCAGTTTTCAAATCTAGCAACTCTAAAAAATTTGTAGTAACAAAATGGATCTTAAAACACCCCAAACATTAGCAAACTTTTTTGCCCTGATAATGACGACTCAAGGTAAGCCACAAGCAACTGCAAAAGTATCAAAGATCAAAACCGAAGCTTTATAAACTATTTTTAGCACTGAACTGCAACGTCTGTGGATATGCAGAAAGTCCTCTGCGTCCCAAAGCTAAACTTATCATGCAGGATCGTTCTTGTGCACTCGGAAGCGAGCCCAATTCCAAATTCAGCACAAATTGCGGCGGATTGGAATACTTTGAAGTGGCCTTTGGGGTTTATGTTGGTGTAAATGGATCAGGCTTGAGTAAAACAAAACTACAGTCACCCACAACTTGGTCAAATTTGATTTTTTCTTGAAGACTTGTTTTTTGTTGTAAGGTAATATGGTCAGGATTAGCACAAGATCACAAGTTACGTACTCCTGTATCACATTTACCACAGAAAGTGAGCTGAAAGACTTGGAAAGGAAATATAAGTGGACAGCTCGAACATGCGTTGCTGTTGTGAAAAATGGCACAGATGAAACCCCCATCGATAAATGTTACAAAGGAGCTAATTCTCAGCCTCAGATTCTCCGCAAAGAACGCTGGTTGAGGGCAATAATGGTGTGGCTCAGCGTACCTGATGAAAAAACTGAAATTTGCAGTTGTTTCTCAGATGATTGCAACGGGGCGGAGAGTTATGATGTAGGTTCGGGAAATGCTCCTCGAACCATCACAGCGTTTCATCAATGTTGGTCAATATTTATCATTATCCAAGTAACGTGTCAGCTAATTCTCAGTTTTTAGTAAATTTGGTTCGCCCATTCATCATAACTGGCATGCCTAGCAAGCAAGTGAATGAATAATGAATTGCTCAATGAAGAGTATCTTATGAACATGTAATATACTGTTTTGTCAAAAAAAATTAAATAAATTATATAAAATATTTTCTTTACCTTGTAGTAGAAGTTAATATAAATGCGGTGTAAAAATCTTCCCAACTTTTCGTAAACAACAGTTTACGGTCGCATTTAACTAAAGTATTCGCATAATTGTCAACCATTTCACGATACTCGCTTTTTATCCTGACATCGTTGATGTTTTTAAATTGTTAAATGTGCTGACACATGAAATAAACTAAATATTTTATTTGAAATAACAATCGATTTCTGCGGAGGAATAGTAAACCTAATTCATCAAAGAATTTCGAATACTGTAAATGCCAAATCCTTACAAAAGTAACGCAATACTTGGTGCATCGACAATCGAATGTACTTAGATAAACTGCAAATTCAACGTGCTTTCGTAAGGACATGAAAAACAATCTTGTGTGTGAACAAGTTAGGGGTAAAAACATGGAAAAATCAATGATTCTACACTGCAATAACATTATCGTTAGTTTAAATGAGAAATTTTAATAACTTTCTTAAAAGCATACTGTTGTTTCAAACTGCAGGCTGCTGGAACAAAGCATAACCACACAACTCAGGAAAGCTCCACATTTCTTTGTCTTCGTTTCTGAACTATCATGCATAATATGATGATAAAACAGGTTCTACAGCAGGGATGCTTGGCTGAAAAACCAACAAGCAGTTTTATTGTACTCTTTCTCAATCCAAAACGCGATGCTGCTTTGAGAAGTGGATATGAGTATACCATTTCGTGCATATTGCTTTGGCTGTGGTAAAAGGCTTGTACATAATTTAGGTATGGTATACAAGCCACAAAGAATGTGTACACCATCACATGTTTCTTGGCAGTATTTCTCTCAACTTTTGTAAACAAACACGGAAAGTGCAGTAAAAAATGTATTTTAGCTTCCAACTCTTTGCAACTAATCAAAACTACAAAATATGACCTTAACAAACGTTTGGTGACGTGGGTATTAGTTTGATTGATTATTTACTAACTTACATTACCAACAGTCAAAGTGATTATTTTACTTGTGAGCAACAAGTTATTATTCACATTCTTACGGAAATGTCGACACCAATGAAGAAAACGAAGGTCATTCCGGAAGAGACTTTGGATGTGGTGATCGAGGAAATTATAGATTTCCCTGCACGTTCAGTTCGTGAGGTGAGACAACATCAGACATATTGATATGAAGGATTTAATTTTGTTTAGCATTGAACTTGAAAGTAAACCAATTTTTCCGTTTTTTTTCGCAACAGGTATGGCACTCAGTGTTCCAAAAACTAGATGAGAATGACAAGCCGACTTTTTCCCGAGCCTGTCCCGTTTGGCATAGTTGGTTGGAGGGAAAGAGAACTCAGTTCCTCTTCCAGGAGGTAATTCAAAAATATTGCAAATTACAAGATTGTTTTTAAAAAGTGGGTATTGAATTAAATAGTGTCTTATTGCTTTTTTGTAACAGGTTGCACCCAAGCTCTTACAGGACCTTACAAACGTCTTTCTATTAGAAAATCGCGATTATTGCAAAAGTTGGAAAGAAATGGGAGATCACCATTCTCAGTCTCATCCGTCTCATCTGCAGCTACTCTTCGAAAAAGAAGGAATTGGGTTGAAAAAAGTTTATCAGTCTGCCAGTGCCTTTACCTCCACTGAAAATGTGAATGTGTTCATGAATGAGATGAGAACTCATCAAGGAAATCCCTTTCCAGGGCGATGCACTCATTTTCTTTATATGGAGGGTTTTAAAGAGCAAACCGAGAGAGATGGAGAAGTAGTTAAGCGTTTATGTCGGGAATTCTGGACAAGCGTGACTCAACTTTTGCAAAAGTTTGGAACTCAAGTCCATTTTGCGGCAATCTGCCTAATTGGCTCACAACATTTAGGAATAGAACTGGACCACATACTTCGAGCCTGCTTGCTCCTCCTTCCAAATCTCAAAAGATTTCGCATCCTGGGTGACAGCGGAGCTCCTGAAAACCAGTTGATAGAGTTCTATCAACCACGTCGACTGCCAATTCTCGAGCATTTGGAAACTCTGGAAGTAGATAATTCGAACCAGCAAATGATGGAACAGTTGTCGCATTTTTGTTGCATTCCATCCAAACTCAAGCGATTATCGCCCATAAATAACACTGTTCCTCGTTATCAGCTACAACTACAACATCTCACCAGTTTGGAGGTACTCACAGGTCGTTTTTCATTAGTCGAGCTGGAAAGTTTTTCCAATTTACCGTTGACGAGCTTGTGCTTGAACACTGAAGGCAGTTTTGGACAAATTTTTAATACATTGGCTGCATTCCAAGAAACACTTATTCATCTTAAAATTTACACAAGGATGGAGGAACCTCAGCCTGCGGAGATGTCCGGGTTGAGGCTCAGTCTTCCGAAGCTGAAGAGACTTGAATTATTTGAGTATACAGGATCACTCGATCTATTTGTTCAGTTGCCAGCACTGACTGTGTTCTCAATTGAATATTATCATCTAAAAAGTGAGCAGGGGGAAACGGAGCTAGTACAAGTTTTAGGATTTGAAGAAAGAATGATGGAGTCAAATATTTGGAGTCTCATACCTTCCCTTCAAAAACTCAGCTTGGATTGGGATGGGGAAACGTTTGAGAGAGATACATAAGCGATGATGCTATTAAATATATAGTTTAAAACGCATCCATGTAGTTTAATTGAAGCTCGTATGCTGATCAAATTTGTATTATATTTGCTTTGGGAAAGATAGTAAAGTGAACAGTTTGTTTCTCGTTTATGAAATATATAATTAGTTTCATCCTATTTTCATTTCATTTTGTCAAGTTTTAATGAAAATGAATGAAAAAATGTGCAATTTTTAGTAATACTTTGAATACGAAGAAATATTTGAAATGCCATTTTACAAATAAACTCGAGCTGGCAGAGATTTTAACTTGCAAACAATAAAATGCATTCATTACTGACGTTTTAAACTTCATTACTTTCATTATACTTAAATTGTGGATATTGGGAACCGCGAGTATCCACATGATAGTGTACAATTATTTGTAGTTCGAATGAAGAAATCTACTAAAAATTCTGAGAAAACCTTAGACGTCATTATAAAACTCTATCCATAAATAAATACAAATGCCCAAAGAAAGGTAACAAAAGAAGGATAAAAGCATTTAAAAAAAGGAAGATTGGATCGACTTGTCAATGAACCCATCGTTTGTATGTTTTTCTGAATATGAGAATTCAGAATATAAGTAGATTGGAGATGGCAAGTAACTTGTCACTAGCTAGTTTCTACTAAAAAGGCCATCACGGCCTGGATTATCGCTGAAGACAGCATCCCAAATGTTGAGTTGTCGATCATTGTGATTGTGAATCATCTACTTCACTTGGGACTCGCGTGACTGTATGGTTTTAGTAAACTATTATACATCCAGTAGTTAACCATAAATGTGAGCTGAGAAAAACGAAAACATATCACAAGTAGAGGCAGAAAGCTTTTTGCAGTGCAATGCTCAACGATAGGCTATTGAAGCGTGACACTTCCAGTAAGCCTGGGGGAAGGTCTCAATGACATTTTCTGGTGTTTGTTGCTAAAATATCATGTGTGATATGATGATAAAAGAAGTTCTACAGCAAAGATGCTTGGAAAAGCTGAAGAACCAACGAGTGAATTTATTGTGCTCACTCTCATTGAAACAACGTGAGATTGCATTGAGATGTGGGTATACCATTACGTGAGCATTCCTTTGGCCGCAGTCAAAGAACGGAGGCTGGTATACAATCCATAAACACTGTGTATACCCATCACCTGTTTCTCGGACTCATTGCTCACAAACTTTGTAAACAAACACGGAAAGTTGAATATAAAAAATATTTTTTTAGCTTCTAACTCTTTGCAACTGATAAAAACTCCAAAATCACGGGTCAAATGATCTTTAGAAACAGTCCGTGAGGTGACTTCTACTTTATTGATGATTTTATAATTTTCATTGCCAGTTAAAATAAAAAAAAATTAGAGTGATTGTGAGTGAATCAGTCAATATTACCGTTCTTTTGGAAATGTCAACACCAATGAAGAAAACAAAGGTTATTCTGGAAGAAAATTTGGATGTGATCGAGGAGAAGATAGATTTCCCTGCGCGTTCAGTTCGTGAGGTGAGAAAATATCAGACATATTTTTATAAAGGATATATTAACTTTATTTAGCATTGAACTTGAAAGTAAACCAATTTTCTCGTATACATTTGAAACAGGTATGGCACTCGGTGTTTGATAAACTGGACGAGAAAGACAAATCGGCTTTTTTAGGAGCCTGTGCTGATTGGCATGGTTGGATGGAGGGGAAGAGAACGCAGTTTCTCTTCCAGGAGGTATTTTGAAACCAATATTAATTGTAAACTTTTAGAGGAAACACGTTTCGTTAGGTATGAATACTGACGAATTTTGTTGTTGGTTGTTACAGATTGCACCCATGGTCTTAAAGGACCTTCCACACGTTGTTCTATTAGAAATTCGCAAATGTTGCAAAAGTTGGAAAGAAACTGGAGATCATCACACTCAGTCTCATCCGTTCCACTTATGTCTAGATTTCGAAAATGATGGAATTGAGTGGAAACGAGTTCCTCAGTTTGTCAACAGTTTATACTCCTCCGAAAAAGTCAATGGGTTCATGAATGAGATGAGAACTCATCAAGGAAATCCCTTTCCTGGGCGATGCACTCATTTAATGTGGGAAGAACGAATCCCAAGCGGACTAGAAGCAGCTGAGCGTTTATGTCGGGAATACTGGACAAATGTAACTCAACTTTTGGAAAAGTTTGGAACTCAAGTCCATTTTGTGGCCATCGTTTTGGCTGGCTCACAACATTTAGGAATAGAATTGGACCACATTCTTCGAGCCTGCTTGCGTCTCCTTCCAAATCTCAAGGGATTTCGTGTTATCGGTGGTAGTAGAGCTCCTGAAAATCAGTTGATAGAATTCTATCAACCAGGTCAACTGCCACAGCTGGAGCATTTGGAAACCCTGGAAGTATTTAGTTCGGACCAGCAACTGATGGAACAGCTTTTGAATTTTTGTTGCATTCCATCCAAGCTTAAAAAGTTAGAAATTGTAAACAGCACAGGTTGTCAGCAAGAGTTACAACATCTCAATAGTTTGGAGGTACTCGCTGGTCGTTTTCCAATGGCCGAGCTGGAAAGGTTTTCTAGTTTACCGTTGCAGAGCTTGCAGTTGAGCCAAGACAGCGATTTTGAACTACTTTTCAATACATTGACAGCATTCCGAGAAACGCTTACTCAGCTCAAAATAGACGCAACGATAGAAGAACCACAGCCCGCAGAGAGGTCCGGGTTTAGGTTCAATCTTCCGAAGCTGAGAAAACTTGAAATGTTTGAGTATACAGGATCACTCGATTTGTTTGTTCAGTTGCCAGCACTGGCAGTGTTGGCGATTGACAGGTATCATCTGAAAAGTGAGCAGGGGGAAACGGAGCTGGTGCAAGTTTCCGGATTTGAAGACAGGATGATGGAGTCAAATATTTGGAGTCTTATGCCTTCCCTTCAAAAACTCAAGTTGGATTTTGATGATATTACGTTAGAGAGAAATCTGTAAGCAAAAATACTATTAAATACACCATGGCAATGTACAAATAATTGTTGTGGTTGGAATTGGAATAAAGAAAGCTACTGCAAAACTCTTAGAAAAAATTACACATCATTATCAAACTCTTTCTTTAACTTAACCAAAGCACCCCAAGAAAGGTAGCAAATACGGGAAGAAGGATTGAAAGAAAAAGGAAGAATGAATGGACTGGTCAAGGAACTCTTCCTTTGTATGCCCTTCTTGATGTGAGAATTGCGTGCATGACTTGGTTTTCCAACGCAGAAAATGTAATGTTGAAAAAGTACATAAGTGGATTGGAGATGGCAAGTAACTTGTCACTAGCTATTTTCTATTAAATGAGGGCATCACCGCATTGTAGAGTAAAAGGACAGCGTCTGAAAATGTTGAGTTGATCACAAGATCACAGCTGCCGATCATGTAATGATGATGGTGTGATGATTCTGAAGCATATTTGCTTCACTTATGACTCGGGTAACTATGGTTTTAGTGAACTATTATATCTCCAGTAGACAACTCTAAATGTGAGCTGATAAAGACTAAAATATGGGACAGAAAGCTCTTTGCAATGCAGACAAAGAATCAAGATACAGTTTTCCCAAAACGAGTTCAAGCTGAAGCTATGCATAAGGAAGTGATAAATGTGTATATGGAATACAGTAACGGTAATACGTCTGCATTTGTTGGTTTAAAGTGCAAGTGCACTTCAATTTTATCCGCATCAGCCAATGAACTTCGGCTTTCAATTCCTTCATAAAGTTTTGTTAACGGCTTGCATTGTGTTCCGGAAAGACAAGGTAGTTACTGCACATTGTAAAATATTCTTTAATGAAGTGAATGTAAATCATAAATAATTTTTTTATATCGCATTTCCTTCGTTTACGCTGAATAATACGGCATTAGTTGGATGCACTATACAGGATAAAAAGCTGCTGATGTAACGTGCAATTAAAATATATTTGGTGAATGTAAAAAAGGTCCAAAGGAAGCTTTGACAATGTCACCGCTTGAAGCCTCTCTTCAGTTAGTTTTGGTTTTCGGAAAAGGAACATTCTTTTTACCACAGTTTGTTTCCAATAATTCTCCATCATAATCATTTGGAACTTCTTAAGAATGCATAAATACGAAAATGAAATAGATTTTTACTGCAGTTGTAAACTTACTGCATATTTGGATAATTGATGCATCCGCTGTTACATCAATCCAAAAGTGAGCTGTCCTCTACTGAGGGGCCAAGGATAACTTTGAAGAGCAGCTTGTTTTTATGAGAAGGTGATAATAGTCAGTTTTTAGCTTCTCAGTCCTGGTTTTCAACGAATGTATGAAAATGAAGACGATGTAGATTGTAGATGCTTTTGGAAGGATATTCATGCAAATTCAGGGATGTCAGAATCAATATATGCACTATGAAAGCAGCTTTTTTGCATCTGAACGTTGTTTTATAATGTGTTCAATGCAACTTATGAAACCACACGGACTCCCTGAAGTTTTAATTTTACAGTAAACTGATTTTATTCTAAGTTGAAGGAGTTATCACTTACAGTCAAGAAAGGTTAACAGAAAAAAATCAAAAACCGACATAGTTGATTATCAATTGAATTGGCCACACTAAAATGGAAGACTGCATTTAACAATTTTCAAACAACAGTATGTAAAATATAGTATTCATGAATCAATTCAAAAACTCCATCACTTTTGTCTTTTCAGTCTATATTATACAGGTCCACAATCATACATATTTACATACATCAGAAAAAAACTTTCAATTATTTTGCGTGTCATTAACATTTTGATAAAACGCGTTTACATTCAACTCATGTAGCTTACTCCCTGCCAACTTCTCATCAATATACAATCCTTCTCCATGTAGTTCCAAATCAATTAGCTGAGCAAACTCTTTCAGTTCTTCACCAACAAATTCATCCTTTTTAGGATCCAACAGCTGGAAAGTCCAGTACGTGAAAGGACTCAATAAGTATCCTCCAACACTGCTGAACTTGTCTCCAACTCCATTTATACACACAGCTCCAAATCCCCCATCCCGCTTTTCAAAACTGTATTGCAGGGTCAGTTTATTTCCCGTCATGACAAACACGTCAGAAAGAAGCTTGTAGTAGGAAACCCCACCGTGGGTCATTGACAAGTGGTAACACTTCAACTTTTCATTCAGCTCTTTTTGCATTTTTTCATTGGGAGCTTTGAGATATAATTCAATTGTCTTAAACTTGACTGCTCCTTTTCTCCAATCGCTTTTGCGAATATCTGCGTAAAGATGAGTAGGTTGCCCCGATAGCAATAGCTGAATTGAATTTTTCCATTCTTTATTTTTCCATGTGAAAAACGGCCTGCGCGTTGAGCCTGCTACTTGCTGCTAAATTCGGATCTTAAAACGGGTCTTCACTCTCACTGAGCTAGTCATCGTCTTGCTACTTCTGAGAATGTGGAAGACAGCCTCCCTCGCATCCTCTCAAAAGGTTCATGTTCCCTC
>LJIJ01001891.1:0-34586 GCA_001718145.1 Orchesella cincta
CAAAATATTTCATTCCACTAAACATAATGGAGTGAGAGTACAACCCTTTCACAGGCCACTTGCTTGCAAGCAACGTGTTTTAGTCCAAGACAAGCAAAGTAGTTATGGATTGACGAAGGCTATCAAAGCAGTCTGCATATTTCATAAAGTTTCTCAGCACACATGTCAAATGTATGCGTTTCAGAGGGTTTAAGACCTTTCTTGTAGTGACTCATATTTTTGTAAAACCGTTATAAAATGAGTTTCGTATTTCGTACATAAATATTGAGCTAGACATTTTTTGTAAAACACACTCGTTCCCAATCTTCACACAGTTTTCTAAATACATACATAATTTATTGACAGATATATAATATTTTTATATAGGTAAAGTAATTTCGCTATTTTGCAAAACTGGATTTTAATAATAATCACTTACTCTGGGACGCTTCTGAACTCTCAATTCAACTGCTTCCTGGAGAAGTCGTTTAGCCACTTCCAACTGTGCATCTTCATCACCTTCTTCAGCCAAATTGGCCTGAGAATGTTAATACTTTACTTTGGAGCGATCTATGCAATGACGGCAAGGAGAAAAACATCGACTAAAAAACCTAAAATCCAATGTCTTTTTGCATTTACCTATATGCACTGCAATATGACGACATTTGGAACTTCTCACCATATTTTACATCAAAAACTGTTATTTTAAGTTAAATATCAAAGTTTTGGGAATAAAACTTCATTTTGGCCATTTAAGGAGATGACAGGAAGTGATCCAATGTACGACATTGTGCGCATTTTCATTTCAAGTATTCAGATATTTAATCAGCAATATGCATACTTACTAAGTATCGTATTAAGAATTTTATAACTACAAAATAAATACAGAAGGGACTACTGAAACTTTTTATACGTAAATATTCACGAAAGTTGGTGTTATCTTCCCTAAAGGTTTCCTTTCCACTTAAATACAGCCTTAGAAAACAAAATTGGCTCATAAAATGAAACATGACTGACTTATTATTTAAAGCGTTTTGATCAATAAAAAGTACCTCTTTCCATGCCCGAAAGTCTTTTTACAGAAAACATTTTGGTAGATTTAGCTAAATGTTAGTGTTTAAGCTTTAGTGAAACATTTTGGTGAGCATTTCTATCGGGAAAAAATGTGGACGCCAATTTCAAGAGCCAATATTTGACTACTTCATCACCTCTTCGGCTACATGGCACCTTTACCCTTAGAATGGAACCCCCAGAAGACTTTTTTAGTGTACACAGCAAACCCTTTGCGTTGGATTTCCTTCATAATTCTCATGACATTCAATTTTCTCCTCACTTTAGCAAATGTTTACGAGGTTCTTTCCCAGTCATTGTGTCAGCGTTCAAACCTTCACCTGGGAACATTTGCAACGCTCATCAAAGCCGGTTTTGCTGGCAATCTCGGAGTCCTTTTGGCAGTGACGGTTTGGCAAAATTTCAGCTCTGTTGCTGGAATCAACCAGTTTTTCAAGTTGAGAAGGGAACTCTGTCAAAGTAGATTTCTGATAATTGCTTTTCTGCTTTCTGCAGAGTTTAATTAACACTTCTACCCTTGTTTAGAATTTCAAAAAACATATGGAATAGAACCAGTGCGTTGGAAGCGGCGATTCGTATTGACTCTAGTTTTGGGACCAGAACCAATCGTTATTTTACTTGCATCCTTATACTTTCGATTTGATGCGTTTTTCTTTGTTTTTGAGAATGTTCTGGGACCTCCGGAATATCAGGATATTGTTCCAATTCTTGTGACATTTATATTCCGGTTTGTTTTACTTAAGGGGCTATTTGAGTGCGCGAGGACGCTTTCATCTGTCAGTTCCAATTTCATTATATTGATAATCTTCCTGCGTAAATATTTGGAGTTGCTTCTTTCACCCCAGGTTACCCTCTATAATCGAATAAAGTACTACAGACTGTCGTTATTGTCTCATATGTGGATGAAACCGCTCGTCGAAAAGGTTTTAAGTGTGTTAATTTCCAATCTGTTTTGGTGCCTTATAGTCGTGTTTTGGGTGATCATTAAGGGCTATGACAAAATCCCGTTTTTTATGTACGTCACATTCACAACATTAGGTTTCTCTGTTTTTCTTGTGTTCATATTAATTCTTGACCAAATTTCAAAAGTAAGTGGTTGCTGCAAGGAGGTGAAACACACATAAAAACACACGAGGGATATGATGATGGAGTATGATATATTTATTATTATTATTATTATTGAATTTATTTGCAGACGTTCAATACATGTTCATAAAAAACAGCAGAAGTCCATAGACTACATGATACTACATTGAAAAAAAGGAAAAAAAAAACGGAATTACTAGTCAGTCAAAAATATGAACAAAATTGTTTGGGGGAAAAAATTACATTATTGCACAAAAAAAAACAATTATGAGTACAATTATTTAATATTAAAAAGCAAGGATTTCCATTCCTTGGTAATTGATGATTGTAAGAAACAGTCAGAATTAACAATAGCATTTAAAATTTTGTTCGTTGTTGTTGCCAGACGGGATATAGAAGAGAGAACGCTGCTGCTCTCCTCATTGCGTGGAAGTCGTTGACATGATTTTCACTAAACATGCGGATGCGCTGCACCGTCTGCCATAGCCAAACAGCATCCTAAAAGCGTCATTATATGCAGTCTTCATCTGTCCAGAATGGTCCGTCTCACAGGAACCATAGACTGGAACAATAAGTGCTAGAAAAATACGTTTTAAATAAATAAATTTTTACATCATAACTGCATGAATAGAAACGAGTTTTTAACAGATTGGCTTTTGCATAAATTTCCCTTCTCCTTCTATTAATTTCTTCGAAGTCTCTGTCGTGACAGTTAATGTCAAACCCAAGATATTTAACTGTTTCACACCACTTCAGAGCTTTTCCACAGAATCTCACTAGTGGAATGACTTCACCATATGAATTATCACTGAAACACTGGCAAACTGATTTGCTGGGATATGATATGATATGATATGATTCAAATCAAAAGCTTGTCTTTTGAGGGTCTCAGTTGTGGCTGATTTATAAACATTACGAAATAATTTTCACTCGAGATACTTTGCCGGATCATGATTCACAAGTTTGCTGTGATATAAAATTTTCCAAAAAGTTTTGTAAGATGGCTAAATAGTGCGAGTATTGATTGCTGACTGCATTCTTGGAATCCACGTGGTCATATTCTTTTGTTACTTGCTGTACAAACCAATTGTTCAGTCAAGGGCATGAACAACTAAAGTCTGGACTATCTGGGAGTCTCCAGGGGGCCAAGACAAGTCTGGGTTGACTATGAAAATTATATTGAGAATGCGATAGCTGACAAATATGCACTTCAAGAGAGAAAAACCAACAGAACAAGCTTACATTGACCATGGAATTTTTTGGAGTTTTTGCTATTACAGCTATTAATGTTGCAATTACATGTTGCATTGCCTTCCTAAAAAATGGAATGTTTGACATCGTAAGCAGTCAAAAGTCTGAATGTGTCAATTTCTGTTTCAGAAGTTTCAGGCCATTATTTGGTCCTTGGAGAACGGTTTCTTTTTCGTAGTCTGGAAACGGTAGATTTTTATCACAACGTAAATCGGGTTTTTTTAGAGAACAGATATCACGCTTTAGCAAATGTAGGAAGACACTGACCCAAAATCTGATGGTAATTAGAACGAGGTAGGTGAAAATAATTTGTCAAATGTCGTGTGATATTTTCTTCAACTGCATACTTTAAATCTTTTAACTTATTTACGACGAATTCAACAAATCCATTGAATGCATGCATAATTTCTTTACCCGGTTCGAACTAAATGCCGGTTATAAGGGTTTTTTGCGGTGGCAATGTCGACTACCAATATGTGTCACACAACTTCAAACGTAGTCCCATATTTTTAACAAATTTATGTACTGTTCTTCACACAACCATTTTAACACTAGCCGAATGAAGTTAACACATCTATATATCAGTTGGTCATAATGGGCTATTATTTGTGAATAAGAGTGGTAGTTGACTAATCAAATTTAATGACTTAAAACGAACCCCAGATAAGTGTCATTACAGCCGCTGCTTTACTTTGACCAAGTTTTAATGACACTTAATTGAATTAATGCTCATTTGTACTTAGGGGCCAGTCGCATTGCAGCAAATCTCTTTCCCTACTCACATGTTTCAGCTTGTTAAACGATGATTTTTACGATCAAGTGGTGCAACTACATATTGAATCTACGCACAGCGGTATATTTGGGCACATCATGTACTTTTTACTGAGGAAATAAATCAGCATGTGTTTTAAAGTAATCTTGGGAATCTTTAAACATGAAAATTTGCAAATCAATTCAAAGAAAGGATCAAATTCGGAGGTTTTATAACATCAGTGGCGGAAAAGTAGGGTTTTGAGACACAGCCTGGCAAAGGGCCCAAGCCGACCGGAGGGATCTTTGGGCTGGGGGCTGACAAAACGTTTTTAGTATTAGTAACTACACAAGTTAGAAATGAGCAATTGTTTTTAAAATTCCCAATACATGCAGTTTCTCCGTTAAATGCCTGATATTTATTAATGAAATGAGGAAAGTCGTGTAAAGAAACAAACATTTCCTATGATATCCGTTTTTGAATGTCTACGCAGGTTTTCAGTTCATTGCACTCGAGAAATGCAAATGGGTTTGTCATCTACAATTTCAACGTGGGTTAAGTAAATTTTTAAATCTTCTTTGGGTTATGGAAATTTACATTTACACATCGCAAGTATAATGTAATAAAGAACCTTACGCCTTACACCGTATGTATCATCAGTTATCCATTATTATCCCTTTTCATCTTTTTCATATATCATGTGATTTCATGTCAAATCTCCATTCATTTAAGCATCAAACACTCTTATTCTAGCTGTCAAACTAGACACACGCATCTTTTAAGAGACCTAAGTACACAAGATAATATACCTTTTTTACGTTTTTTTTACCTTTTCTATTATCCTGACTAAATACATATACCTCTAGATAAACGTTAAATTATAGACCCAAAATGGGATCCCCAAGAAATGATATTGCTCGTTCAACTCGGAATTCTCACGATTCTGAATCTAACCAAGCTAACTCAAGTGTAACACCGAATTTCCGAATTTTTGGTCAAGTGCGATCTCTTGACAATTCTAGTGAACTTTTGAAACAATTTTTAGAAGAACAAAGAGAAACGAACAAAAAATTGTCACGAGTTATAACGCAGCAAGACCACCTAGAAAATAAGTTCGACAACCAGTGCGTAAAAAACACAGACGAAATAGAAGTGCTGAAACATGAGACCTCAGAAATCAGACGAAATCTGCAAAGACTTGATGTACTGGAAAATACGAACGAGCTACTCCACAAAGAGTTGAAATTTCAATACCTAATTTTTGCTGGGGTAATCGAAATAGAAAATGAATCAGATATCATTCTTAGAAAGTCAATAAGCGATATCATTTTCTACATATGCAAGAGGAATATCGAGCTCGACACATTGCATAGAATTGGAAAAGCAAACAATTACAGCCCCAGAAACGTGCGAGTGCGCTTTTTTCTCACACTGAACGTAATATGGTATATAATTGCAAAGAAAAACTGCCTAAACACCACTACATCAATGAGGATCTGCTTTTTCATTACGAAGAGATAATGCACTATTACGAAAGAAGCGCAATGGGCTAATTGATGAAGGCGTCAAGTTCTCTATTGATTGGAAAACTAAATCAATAAGTTCTGATAATGGCTACACCTACTACATAAAAGATGGCGAAATTATTGAAGAAGACAATGGAGATGACGATGACATGTACTTCGATGTCACAAATGCATCTACAAATCGCAATTTCAACCAATCTGAAGATAGAATATTAGGAGAAGAGCCAGCCCGTGTAACTGACCTTAATTTTCAAAACAGCCAAATAAATGCAAGTACTGATCAAATTCACAGTCGGTCATCGCAGATTCCTGTTAACAGCGAGAAGCAAATGGTGATTCAAAAATCCATTAATTCAAATAGTCAACCCAAACCTGCTTCTAGTAACTTCAATAACGCTGGCACCAAAAGACATCAACCGGACTACTTTTCATCTATCTCACAACACCATCATGCTAAGAATCCGGCCAAACGTCAAAGAGTGAGGTATGAAACTGACCCAAACTACATGAATCGAGACAATCTCAGACCAAAAAACGCTGGAAGGCCTCAAAACCAAATCGGTAGCAAGGAGTTCAGCAGCAACAGACCTCAGCACCTCCAGACAACAAAAAGCAGCCAGAAAAGAAAAGGATACGGTTTAGAAGTAGGACCATTAAATGTAAGATCTATTCTTAAAAAATTTAGTGTAATTGAATATTTTCTGTATGTACAAAAATATGACATTCTCTGTATCACAGAGTCATGCCTTAAGCCGCATCACAAATGCCCACTTTTACAGGATACAATGTATATAGAAATGACATAACTGAAAAAGGTCAAAGGGGCACTTTGATATTTATAAAAAGCAGTATGCAAGTTAGCCAAATAAATTACGAAATCCCTACCAATACAAATATTGAACAACAAACTTTAAAAGTACAGGTAAACAAATACAAAAGTATCCTTCTGTGCTGTTTATACAGGCATCCAAATTACAGAAAGGATATTATAGACGCTGATTACGACTTCATGAAACTCATGTTTGAGCATTTACATGCCACAAGTCTCAACTATGTAATAGTAGGTGATTTTAACCTTAGGGAAAATATAGTGAGCCAATAGTAAGTTTTGCTAAAAACATGAATGTTAATCAACTCATAACTGTTCCTACTAGAGAAAAAAACATTTTAGACCTTATTTTATTAGAGAACATGAAAGTGTTTTGAAATGGGATGTTGTTGACTCATTTATTTCTGACCACAGTTTGACAGAATGCATTATTTCTGTCAAAAGCCGAAAGACTGAATCAAGAACAATTTCCTTTCGCAATCTAAAGCCGGACAAATATCAACAAATTGTTGACGAACTGAACATACTTTACGTAGTAATATTCTATCAATTGAAGACATTCTAATGACAACAAAAATGGCCTTTGATAAAATATGCCCATTAATACATAAAAAAGTGAAATGTAAAGCTAGGGTAAAGCATGTGTCTACGCGTACAAAAAAAATGATAAAGGCTTGCAAAAGTCTACATCGACTCCGTAAAAAATGGCCTTCTGGTCTAAACAAAAGACGCCTGTTAATGGCCAATAAAAAAGTGAAGAAATGCATTGTGCTTGACACGAAGCATGAACTTGATCTTCGGATTAAGAGCAGTAACCTTGGTCTGCGACAAAAAATCTACGAATAAAAAAGGGAGTATTGTGACACTAGACCCAAATAGCCTGAACAATCACTATGTAAGCATATCAACAAAGGATGACACTTACAAAGACCCATTTCCTAACAAACCCGACGCCATAAATCCTGGCAATACACGCTTTACACTGAAATCTTTATCTCCTGACAATATACTGACTTCATGGAAAGCCATGAAAAATCATAATAGCAATTGCACTGATCCAATCGGTTTCTCAAATCACATGATTAACGTAGCAATGCAATCCTATGTCTTCGTAGAAAGCTTAACTGCTTTATTCAATATGTTTTTTATAAACGGGAATATCCCAAATGATATGAAAACCTCTAGGATAGTGCCTGTTCCGAAAGTCGAGGAACCCAAATCTCCAAATGAAACAAGGCCAATAGGCATCCAACCAATCTTGACTAAAATCTCGATAAATGTATTCTTACACAGCTATCTAAATATTTTGAGGAAAACAAATTTTTAACAAACAAGCAATTTGGATTTCAGAAAAAGGTATGGGACAACTCACGCACTAGTAGCAATAAGTGACTTCATTAAACTATCCTTAGACAATGATAATATATGCATGCTAGTGTCTCTTGATCTTCAAAAAGCATTCGATAAGGTGGATAGGGAACTTTTACTTCATAAGCTAAATTGGTATGGAGTTGATTGTACAATTATACGTGAACTTTTAATGGGAAGAAAACAGTTTGTTGAATCTAATCTGAAACAACACAATACGCTCTGATACTTTAGAAACAACATTAGGTATAGTACAAGGGTCAGCTACCTCGGCGTTTTATTTTAGTGTTTTTATTAACGATCTACCACTTTTTATTAAAGAATCTGAAATATTCTTATACGCTGACGACTCAAATCTAGGTATAAGTTGTCCATACAATAAAATCAATGAAGCGATCACTAAGCTTGAAAATGACTTAATCAGAGTCAATGAATGGATGACCATGAATAGAATAAAACTAAATGTTAGCAAGACAAAGCTCATTGTTTTTGGTAAATATGGCAAGTTAAAAACGGTCGGTGAAATTAAGGTTCACTTGAATGGGTCAGCTATTGAAAGAGTCTTTGAACTAAAAATACTTGGTATTATTTTTGACTATCAACTTAACTGGTTATCACATGTAAAATATGTTACAAAAAGAGCCTATGCAGCGTTGCCTAAATTTTACCATCCTAAGCAATTATTGTCAATGGAAAGCCGCAAACGGCTTATTGAATCTTGTATATACTCTATTATAAGATATGGTGCCATTGTTTGGTTAAGTTCCAATAATAAATGCGTTTACAAATCAGTAGACAGGATTATCAAAACATTAGCTAGATATGTTCTCAATAAAAGAAAATATGATCCTATATCCACAGCTATATGTAATCAGCTAGAAATGTCTACAGTGAATATCTATACAAATATGAACTTCTCATTCTAACTTATAAATGTGCTTTTCTTTTCAATGATGGATACTTTTGTAACTATTTAGACTTTTCTTACCGGACTTCACAAAAAACAAGAAGCCAAAGCTATCTTATACCAGCAGTTCCAGCAAAAACAAGCGTAGGAAAATCCTCCTTTCTATATGCTGCTGTACAGCAATGGCTAATCTTACCAACTGCCGTTAGAAATAAAGTGACAACATATAAAATGTTTAAATCAGCATTGCAAGCGTATGTGTTAACTGAACAATCAAATATGTATAATAGCTGTGTCGATGAAAATGACTATGAAGATTACATGGCCTGTATTGACATTGTAATTGGGAGAGTAATTAACGATTCATGAAATATGTGTATGTTAAAAAAAAATCTGTAATGTTAAAATTGACTGTGCATTATGTCCATGGAGTAATATGCCATATATGTGGGTTCAATGAGGGGTGTGACAATAAACAAATAATTTATTCATTCATTCTCGGCGCCCATTACGACTCCATTGTTAGGCCCATTAATCTGGAACCATGGCGAGGGCTCGGCTGAAGCGGCGCCAGAGCAGATGATAATGGGACTGGCGTCGCCGTTTTGCTGGAGGTTCTCCGACTCATTGCCAAATTTGGGATCAAGTTCAAGCACTCGGTCGAGCTTCACTGGTACACCGCCAAGGAGACTGAGGAAGAGGGTTCAAGACATGTCGTGAAGCGCTACTGCGACGAAGACAAGAAGGTTGCAGGCATGCTCAATTTGGATTCACTTGGCTATCAAAACCAGACAACTGGAACTGGTGGGAGGGCGATTGCTGGCTACGTGCTCAGTTATTGGGACGAACACCACCACCTGAGAACCACGGATCGAAAGCTGACGGCCTTTGTCAAAATGCTGGTGGGGAGTATCTCCAAGTCGAGTACAAAATAAGGAAGACTGACGAGACGTTCACAATTCTGATCATTATCCTTGGTATGCAGAGGGATACCCTTCCGCTTATGTCACGGAATTCGACGACAATGTGAGCAAACATGATTGAGATGCTCCTTTTCTTATCAAGAAAGCTGCTCGCTAATAATAATCCGCATTTTTATTTCCAGCCTTATCGGCACTCAACACACGATCTCATTTCAACCGTCAACTTTGAGATGGTCAATGAATTCGCCAAGCTGGGCCTCGCCTTTCTCATTGAGTTGGGGGCAGCTGACTGAAACTCCTGAGGTTCCGGAACCCGTCCTCAGCCCCGTCTCTTCTCCACAAACCGGAAATCGGATGGTTGGAAATCCAGATCTGTTGTATTTATGCTCTTTATACCACAGTTTATTGATTAGTATGCATTTTTGATACATGAATGATCTCGCTTTCATCTTGCCCCTAATAAGCATTTCCACATTTAAATCTACTCCTATTACTTCTTCTAACGCTAACTAATTTATAGAGAGTCCATTGTGAATGCTGAATGAGAACAAATCCGTATAAGCCGGCAACATGATCATAAAGCGCGTTTGTTCAAATGTTTAAGCATTAATATACTAGGAAACTCAGCTTACTATTTTTACTCAACTAAATTCAAACTCAATTTGTAAAAGTTCCATTAAAACTAGTGCTCCAAGTCTTTCCTTTTCTTTCACATTTTTCTTTCCCTTCCATTCGAAAGACTTGAAAGGAACGCTGTTTTTAAAAATATGTCATTAAGACAGAAATGTCATTCCTTTCCATGCATTGAATGAGAATGGAAGACATTTGTCATTCTTTCAGGCAGTAATCATAAATTGCTTAATATAGCAAATTAATTGATGATACGCAAATTTTACTAACTATAGAAGCATAAATAAGTTAAATAAGATCATTAGCTATCTCGATAATTCAAAATTTGCAGTTTACATTTGAAATATTTTTCATATAAATATGGCAAATTCAACTTGTTACAAATATTTACTTGAATTCGTTGAAAAGGGGTTATTTCTATCGCTTAAAACCATTTTCGAAAAGTTTCTTGTTTAATGAGTGTATAAAGCTGCGAAATTCTTAAAAATATTAAATGAAAAATTTTATTTGAATGATCTTTCAAATCTATTCATTCCTTTCCATTCAATCATTCGTCTTTTATTTTCTCTTTCATATCTTTCAGCCTAATTTGTTGTACCTCTGCATTTCTTTCATGAAAGGCATGGAAAGGAAAGAGAACTTTGTCATTCCTTTCTGTAAGACCTCGAGCAATAATTAAAACCTATTTATACCGTTGCAAACAACCTGCCAAACTCTACACTACTGGTAAATTTCGTGCTTTTGTGCGTATTATTTGCAAAGCCCATGGCCAGCCTCACAGCGGTTGAATATGAAGCGAGTCTCAGATGTCTACAATATAACAACAATATCCGGACTCATATGCTTACACTTACAAACCAGCAGACAATGATCACCGTTAAACGGTTTGAGTGGAAAATTTAGCACGAGTCCTCGAGGAAAACTACCCATCCAAGGGTAATATCTGTGACAAGAATTGTGCGAACAGATCAACACTGCATTAGTAGATCTTTAAATTGCGGACTACCTTCAGCTACGTCACAAAACAATTAAAACAGCAGAGAACTGTCACGGTCAACGTATAATAAATTTATTGTATTCATATAACATAGTACAGATAATAATAATAATTAGTATGTGAATCATTTAAAATAGCTTTGTTCATCGATAATTACATTTATACATTCGTCGCAGCTTGGTTATATCGGTCCATTGAAGCTCATTGTTGTCCCCAATAATCTTCCCGGTCTGCTAACCAAATATGGTTTTAGTATCCGAATCATGCGTCATAATAATGGGACAGAATAATAAGTTACCTTTGTTACAATGGTGGGTTTTCCATTGACGCTAAAATCGTACGATGCATAGTGCATAATACTTTTTGTGTTATAAGGGACCCCAAATGTCGTGGCGTCGCTGTAGCCAACCTTCCCAAATTGGCTCTGATATCCTGCATTACAAATTCAAACGTATTACAAATAAATAAAACAAAAGTAATACGTAAGCATTGCTGTACCTGGTATGACATTTTCCCATTTTATGTAACATAACTGTCCCGATCTGGTCTGTTTTGTTCATGATTCAATCCTAACCATCATTATCACAACGTGTTAAAAGTAACTCTGAGAACAACGCTATTTCAACCTATAAAATGTAGCAATTTATAATACCTAACGCGTGGATCAATTCATGTATGATCGTTCCAGCCGTCAAACAGTCAGTATCCAAACTCACAACCTAGACAAAAAATCAATCACCAAGTTTGGAAGTTAGCCTGACATTGAAAAAGCCAATGTTGTACATTTAGTACCTGTGCTCCTGATTGACGAACTTTCCCCACATACGAACTGCAGCCGGTTCCGTTCTTTTTTATGTTGATGTAAGCTTCTTTGTATCCTATTTGTCAAACGCCCTTCTCCCATATTCCAAACTTAAGACATGGTATTTCAGCAAACAGCATATTCGCTGCGTTATTAATCAGCTCTCGTTCTCGTCGTCTAAGAATAATTCACGATTACAATTTTAAAATTTAAGCTTATTGAAAACCTGCTATTCCTTTGCTTACTATATTTCGAGTCGATATAGATGAAAAGCTCCTTCCATCGAGCCTGCGTTTTACTGCTGCTGTATTTTGTGGATACCCCGTCGGAAATTATTGCAGAGCATTTCAAGGTTTTGTTTTTGTCAGCGAGTTCCATTTCCCGAGCTTGATGAAATTTTGAAACCAATGAAACTAGGTTAGGCCGGCTGGGAAATTCATGACAATAATATAAAATAGATTCTTACTCATTGCCCTGTCCTCCGGTTGCGGTGCTGGTGGAAATGAAATTTCCAAAGGAAAGGATACAGCTTGTTTTAAAACAAGGGCTTCTAGAATTACGACAAACACTGAGGTTTTCATGTCTACTGTTTGGAAACTTGAAAAATAAATTTAAAAACGGGAAGGTTGATGGCGACTGAATGTGATTTGATTCGTCTTCAACGTCCTTTATATAGCACCCTCAAAGAGCATTCAAAAGACAAGCTTTGACATTGTTCCTGTTGTCAATATGCAGATTTGCATGAAATTACAACAAAATTTGAATCCAGACCCAAAACAAAGCATTAAAAATAGAGTTTTTATCAAAACTTTCCCCATCTCCAGTGTATGCGTGTTTGTGTTTTACGAGTCTTTCTGCAAAATTTTATTGGATAGCAATAAAAGCTTGTTTTATTTGGACCTTAGTGTTGATACACGCTTTGAAAAAGTTGAACATGACACGAAACGTAATAACCAGAGCAGTGTTGTACATTATCATCAACCTTGTAACTTTAATTTCTTACAAACACATTTGACAAACTAGTACAACAAATTAGTTTACAACAGTTTACTGCAAAAGCAGGGCATGATTTATAGTTAAGGCTCCATAAAAGTGTTGTTGTGTGTGTGTCACAGAAATGTGAGCAGAGAACGCCATGTCGCAACTTATTACAAAATAATTAGCTGGTTAAAAAATAGCGTTGGGACTGGGAAGAGCTTGAGTCAAATGGTTTGTTATGAAAAACAACACTTGATTGCCTTGCCAGACAAACTTGATAAAATATTTATGTGCGTCTGTTGCCGTTCCAGCTTGCAAAGGCAAGAGTTACAGCAGCCGCATGAAACACTTGTGACCATTTCTATCCATAAAAATAATTAAAACGACAAACTCTCATTCTCATAGATAAATCAGCCAACCGTAACATTGAGTTGTATTATTAGCATTTTCATTAGCTGCTTATAAAATCAGTCTTAAATACAAATCTGGGTGCCATAGACTAGATAAAACATTATTTTCAATGCTATGCTGCTAAATCGAGGAAATCCTTACTGCAAATGTTTATAAATCCAACAATAATCAGGTCTTTGTTTCAGTAAACAGGTAGTCATCGTAACTTTTCAATGTGTCTTTGAAATTGTGCTCGAAATAAATGAATGAAAAACAAACTCCTATCTAAAATATTGAATACAATTAATTCACTTTGTAATGGAACGTAGCTTTTTTATCAGCTCCGTCCCTGACCCATCCAGATAATTATTTCTTCATTCCGAGAAATTAATTACTAAATTACAATGATTCAAGCGATTCTAATGATTAGCCTCGGCATGGCCCTCACTTGCTCAGGACAAACTGCTCCCACACCACCACCATGGCCTCCACATGCACCATGTGCAAAAGCTGCCCATACTCCTACCTGGATGAGCCCCGTTACAAAGACTTGGTTCACCGACTGATTGCCCACCTGGACAAGAAGAGGATGGAGGCAACAGTGAGCAAACTGAGTGGATTTCACAGTCGCAACGCACAGCGCAAAGAGTACTCCGGCTCATCCGGGGCAGAAGGTTGGCTGGAGAACGAGATCAAGTCCACTCTCGCTGACTACAAAGGAGGCTCCGGCTCGATTCGCTTGTTGGGTGACCCCTTGCTCTCAAAACCAGAGATGAAGGAGTTTCCCTACCACCAACAAAATATTTTGGTGACGCTGGAAGGACAGGACCCATCTCTCCAGTCAGAGCTCATCATTCTCGGCGCCCATTACGACTCCATTGTTGGCATTAATCTGGACCATGGCGAGGGCTCGGCTGAAGCGGCGCCAGGAGCAGATGATAATGGGACTGGAGTCGCCGTTTTGCTGGAGGTTCTCCGACTCATTGCCAAATTTGGGATCAAGTTCAAGCACTCGGTCGAGCTTCACTGGTACACCGCCAAGGAGACTGAGGAAGAGGGTTCAGGAGACGTCGTGAAGCGCTACTGCGACGAAGACAAGAAGGTTGCAGGCATGCTCAATTTGGATTCACTTGGCTATCAAAACCAGACAACTGGAACTGGTGGGAGGGCGATTGCTGGCTACGTGCTCAGTTATTGGGACGAACACCACCACCTGAGAACCACGGATCGAAAGCTGACGGCCTTTGTCAAAATGCTGGTGGGGGAGTATCTCCAAGTCGAGTACAAAATAAGGAAGACTGAGAACCGAGACGTTCACAATTCTGATCATTATCCTTGGTATGCAGAGGGATACCCTTCCGCTTATGTCACGGAATTCGACGACAATGTGAGCAAACATGATTGAGATGCTACTTTGTTTTATTTTATCAATCAAAGCTATTAGCAAATAATGATCCGCGTTTTTATTTCCAGCCTTATCGGCACTCAACACACGATCTCATTTCAAGCGTCAACTTTGAGATGGTCAATGAATTCGCCAAGCTGGGCCTCCCTTTCTCATTGAGTTGGGGCAGCTGACTGAAACTCCTGAGGTTCCGGAACTCCCGTCCTCAGCCCCGTCTCTTCTCCACAAACCGGAAATCGGATGGTTGGAAATCCAGATCTGTTGTATTTATGCTCTTTATACCACAGTTTATTGATTAGTATGCATTTTTGATGCATGAATGATCTCGCTTTCGTCTTGCCCCTAATAAACATTTCCACAATGAAATATTTTACACATTTAAATCTACTCCTATTACTTCTTCTAACGCTAACTAATTTATAGAGTGTCCATTGTGAATGCTGAATGAAAACACATCCGTATAAGCCTGCAATTTAAAACTAAATAAAAAATCAACTTATTTTGTGAAAAGTTCCCATAAAACCTATTTATAGCATATCAAAACACCTGCCATAGGCCTCAAATTAAAAATCTAAATGGGAGCGCTCTCGTGAGAGAAAGTAGAAGTCACATTAGTTTCGATTTCATGAAGTCCATGCAAAAGGTATACATTAGTGGTAAAATATACCATCGGATTTATATTATATTTATTTTATATTATGTATCAACACATCACGCCGAACCTAGACCAGAAATGTAGCAACTTTTGAGCAGGATGGGCCTTCTGCTGAGATGGAGAGACTTTTGGGGAGGCTTCGATAGACAATTTTGGTGGACTGCCTAATTTTTTTTGTAATTTATTTTGTGAAAATTTTTGCATTTATTATGATTTATGGCGCACAACATAAACTACTTCTCGATATGGAAATATAAAATACGACAAAGCTATTTGTTTGTGAAAGTTATATTGATTTTTATGTCCACCGACTACTTAGTTTTGCAAATTAATGAATCCAGGTGACCTAATTTCCATTTTTAAGCGGTTGACCTGGAGCAGACTGACACCGTACAGTCTAATGGTTGATAATATTTTTACCCTTGTATTGAAACTCTTTTGTTACTGTTTGTCAGTTTTGAGCTAATCTTCTTGTGAATTTTATTGAAATGGAGGCTTTTTACATGCTCCATTCAGCCATTCTGGCTCTCCTTCGTTTGCCAGTTAGGATAATGATTATTACACTGAAAATGACTCACATAAATTTTTTAAACAAAACATAACGGAAAAAGAATGTTAAATCTGTATTTGGCTATTATTAGCTAGTAATTTTTGAGTTGCGTTGATGTTTGTACCCAATATTATACACAACAAATATATTTTTGAGAAGAAAATGTACCCAAGACATTGAGTAGTTTAATTGACGCTTTTATTAAAGTTACTAAGTTTCAAACATTTATGCTATAAAATAAAAGTCACATTATTATTATTTTACCCACCCACCCTTGTAACGCTTGTGTCACGCTAGCCTGAACCCACCCACCCCTTCCGTCACGTAACGCTATGATGTTCCATGTACGTATATATGAACACATGCTATTCCTGAAGATATTTAACCTAAACCTATGTAGGTTTCCTAAACAGTAAATTCCATGCATGATATTTAGCGACAGAATCAATTATTATTACTTGAATATATAAAATGGCTGCTAAGTTTCTGTGACATTCTATTGGACTATGGACATCAAATAAATAATTTAGAATAGACACAGTCATTTAGAACTAACACAGGTATTTACAACATAACGTAAGCCGGCATCACTTTCAATCCGCAAGCGTTAAAATTTACAATAAAAAGATAAACAATCAAATAATTAGTTGACATTTGCGCTATGCAAAGAAATGAATTCCTTCCCCGTTTCGCATGAAATTTTTCTATCAATAAAGACTATTTGATTACCACATGAAACATTTAAAAATCATTAGAAACTACATGATATTTAAGAATTGCAGTAAAGTATGGGAGATTCGAAAATGGTGAACCGAGTGAGAAATAATTTACGACACGACGCTGATTAGTAATTTTGCAGGTTTATCAAACCGTCACGCTGAGTTCTACCCACCCCCTCACCCCTGTCACGCTCCGTAACGCTTCCTTCATACCCACCCACCCACCATACCACCGTTATGTTTGAAATGGACGGCCCCTAATGACTTGTTTTGCAGAGATTGTGCAAGCTTATCGTAACCATAACGCGGGGCCCATCCCATTCCCTCGCCCAAATAAAGTTATTGGCACATGATTTTATTGGCATCATGTGCCTGTGATGCACGCTATTGCAATATTTTTACTATGTGAGATTGTTAACTCGTGATCAAATGTTGTTTGTCTTTTGTGAACGTTGCCTGACTGGATGGTTTTTGTTACGCATGGTATTTCATTGATATTTTCAATGAGAATATCTTACTTTCACTGAAAATGATGCAGCTGGAATATGACAGAAGCGTCAATTATACATATGAAGAGAAACAATTATTTGCTAGCAAGCTATGTTGGTCATTGACAAACGTGTTTACTAATCTTCACTGTTTTAACATTCCAACTTTCTGACATATTTAGCAGCCTAGAATGTGAACCTCTTCTAAAAATGTAATTAGTATCCCTTACTTGTGTCGATGATATCTGTAACATGCGAAAAAATAGGTAACGGTTCATTCATTTTTTAATTTTATAACATATTTATTGATTATGCAAACATATTAGACAGATCGTATTTGTTTTAAGGTATGCAAAGAGCTTAACACTGTTTTTGAAGCGTTACAATCATTCTTACCTTACCAAAGCAATTCTCGTCTGTGTCACTGAATCCCAACTAACTTGCTGCAGAAACGCATCGCAATTGAAACTACCCAAGATCCCAGCAGAAATTTTTCAAATTCTACCAAATCATAGAAAATACAACATTCTCATTCTAGATGATGTGCTGCATAACACTGAGGTAGCTTCCAAATTTCCAATACCACGATCTGCCTCAACTATTCCTATCCAGAATCATATAATTTGTTTAAAAATATTTCATATAAATTATGTTTTACAAAAATTCCTGTGCAAATTTTGTCCCATGAAAAACATGCGTCCCTTCTAAATATCGACGTCCGTTCTGTTGTTACCCCTACTGAAAATTTCTCGAGTTACCCCAACCGTTAACCATAACTTACATGGATTATTCAATGTTGTCTTTAATTTAGACGTAATAACATCAGGACGGTTTCAATAGCTACTGGATCTCCTTGTAGTCACTTGATAGGCAAACGAAAAATGAACTGCTGCTGTTGGATTAAGATTTTATAATTTTTATACAGAATGTTTGTATTTTATATAAGAACTAGAAAGGGGCCCGTTACTGCACTAAGTGCAGTAAAATCTGCAAAGACCCACTGAGGTGGAGATGTTACAGCATGGGTGGTTTTAGTGTGTAGAAATGTGGCAGCATCAAAAATACGCCATTATGGGTGACAGCACCACATTTATACACCCATGCTGCCAATTTCTACACACTACAACCCATGCTGCCAATTTCTACACACTAAAACCCATGCTGCCAGATTTCTACACACTAAAACCCATGCTGCCACATTTTACGTAGCAAACTCCATGCTGCCGCATTTTACGTAGCAAACTCCATGCTGCCACATTCCACGTACCAAACCCCATGCTGCCGCATTTTACGTAGCAAACTCCATGCTGCACATTCCACGTACCAACCCATGCTGCCGCATTTCACGCAAACTCCATGCTGCCACATTCCACGTAGCAACCCCATGCTGCATTTGTAGCAAACTCCATGCTGCCACATTCCACGTAGCAAACCCCATGCTGCCGCATTTCACGTAGCAAACTCCATGCTGCCACATTCCACGTAGCAAACCCAAGTAGCAAACTCCATGCTGCCGCATTTCACGTAGCAAACTCCATGCTGCCACATTCCACGTAGCAAACCCCATGCTGCCGCATTTCACGTAGCAAACTCCATGCTGCCACATTCCACGTAGCAAACTCCATGCTGCCACATTCCACGTAGCAAACTCCATGCTGCCGCATTTTACGCAGCAAAGCACATGCTGCCGCATTTTACGTAGCAAAGCCCATGCTGCCGCATTTTACGTAGCAAACCCCATGCTGCCACATCGTTACTATAGTAGGCATATGTAGTGAGGAAGAATGTGTACCCCCAAGAAAATGTGGCAGTATGCAGAAAATACATATTGTGCGGCAGTATGCATAGTTACAATGGTGTCCTAAACAGAAATCAGCCAGCCAGCTAGGTAGATTTGTTGCTTATGTTATTAGATAGGCATATTTTCGTCATTTGGATGGATGAATGTAGGTTCGACAACTCAAACTAACCTAATAAAATCAACTTCAACTGGTTGTTTAGGTAAAGGGGACGAACCCTATTTATTTTTAGCTCAATCCGTGCTTTAAAATCAAAATTAACTAATCATAATTAAGTTTCATCATTGAGTATACATTGTAACAAATGTATCACATTACCCCGTTGAGAATCGTGCCGCTTACAAATGCCATTACCATACTTTATCATATCTACAAAGGATCAATGAGAGTAACAATACATCAGCTCTCCATCAAATGGTACAGTTCATCGGCCGGTTTCCAAACACACCATTATCAGGTCTGGATAAGCAACCAGAGGTGTATTAGCATAGTATACATTTATGATGTATTGCAGAACATTTTCCATTTATAACATTGTAATGTGTAAATTTTTTACCTCGCGTTTTATTGAATAGGAACTTTGGAGATGATTAATTGCCAATTTCTGTCATTCCTTTCTTTTGATTTTTACGTTGTTAAACTTTGAGTTAGAAAACCACTTGTATTTTCTCAGTGAATAGTGCATTTGGAAATTATATTCCTAAGTTCCCTTAAATTCCAAGATATCCGACTGGAAACGAAAAAGACTTTTAACTGGCTTGCGTATTTTTCTACAGTCAAAATAGGTACATACTTGGAAAAATTAGACCAGGCGGCGGAACGGAGTGGTTAAGCACTCCGGCATAAGGTAGTGGGGCCGAATGGGTCAGGGCTTCGAGTCCTGGTGAGGGATGGTCTTTCTCCAAATTCATAACTGCGTTTCTTTCTATCATGTTGCATAAATAATTTGGAGTTTTTCCCACCCTCCCTCCTCCTGGTACGAGCATTGCACCCAATTGGCTCATAGTTAAGGCACAAAGGTTAAGTTGAATTTGTAATGGTTTGACAATAAAGATGAGATGGCTGCGGCCGCAACTCGTCCAATAAACTTTTTTTTTTTTTTTTTTACTTGGAAAAATTACCGCATTTCTCGTCTCTGGACGGATGCTGATTTTGCTTAGTTTCCTAGCTCATTAGAAAGATTGTTTTGTAAACTCAAAAATTCAAAATTGAAATAAAATACTATCTTTTAATTAATTGACTTGTAAAGGATTTCTCAAATATTACAAGGAATATGCTTCAACATAAATCCAATCTACTCCATCTAAAATCAATCATTTCTACCATTAAAAACATTTCCTGTTAATTTATAAAAAAATTTGACACACGCCTGGGACTATATGCTTAAGAGAATCTCGTTGCCTACGTGTTACTCTTTCTTGCAGCACGAAATTGAAATGGTCAACCTCGACAACCAAAAGCTACCCACTCCTCTAAGTCAACGAACAGAGTTGGACAGCGTTGTTTTCTCTCTCGGAAAGTGTTTTGTTGGACATGCAAATTCTCTTTTAAATAAATTTGCTACTTTCTAAAATTGCCTACACAGTTAAGCAGTTGGAAATAAGTTTCTGTTTGGTTCCTGTGCCAAGAGGAAAATGTAAATATGATCCTTTGGAACAGACTAAATGACTGAACTGAAACACGATTTAAAAACACACGATAAGTTTAGAAGTCAAAGAGTTCATATCTCTAACTTTTCCTGAACGTTCTGGTCTCTTGTCCGAAAACGCTATAGACTGCAACTTTGCTTGGATTCATCCAAGTAGTGCCAATCAGTAAAGTTCAAGTGCCACATTTTATCATCGTCTTTGACTCAAACTCAAACAAATAAGACTGGCCGTGCAAATCTATTGGCTTAACTGTATTCTAAACATTTCTGCTTTGCATTCCATTAGCGTAGACTCTCATCCCTACTTTGTGTTGAAATATTAGTTTCCATGCCATTTTATGGCAGGGATTCCCAACCACGTATATTTATGATAGCGTGCTTTCCACCGGATGCGTGTGGATTGGTTTTGGTTTGATATTAATCCGAAATAGAAAAGCAATTTGGTATACTAGAACATATAGCAAGCCGTGAGCTACTTTCAAATAAAAAATCCTGTCGTTTAAATACTAACAAGTTTCACTGCAAATAACTTTTACACAACTGTCTCTTTCTGCCTGATATTTTAAACACAAGAGTGGACGAATTTTTACAATCTTTCCTAAATATTTTTCTTTTGCAATATTCTAAGAACCGCTGGATTATCGTATTAATATAGTTTCCCAAAACCGAAGTTTCGTTAACATTTAAAACATGAAATCTGTGTGTCTACTAGCGGTTTTACTTGTAGCTACATCACACGTTTTCTCTTTTCAATGTCTATCACGCCTTTTCCCTCATTTAAATACAAACTGGGAGAATGTTGTCTATTTTATTAATACGACTGAATTGGTTAATGGAAATATTCGTCCAGATGCATCGCTGTTGCCAAGTCTCATTAACACTCAAAATCAAACAGGACTGAGAAGGGAACAATTCAGATTTTCAAACATGATAAACGTGGTCATCAGTCCAATTCGGTGTTACTGGGCGTGGCGCAGTATGTCCCAGTCGGTTTCAGCATTAGACCTAATTGTCGTTCCCTCAAGAACCCTGTTCATTTTAGTTTGGGGAAAGGTTCGACTTTCACCGGATCAATCTTTTCAGAAAGAAATGTTGCGCCTGAATGCTTTACTTGCGAATTGGCATGTACAACTACCAACATTTCCAGCACTCAAGGTGATCCTCACGTTACCACAAACTTTCGAGTGTGAACCAAGAAAAACCTCAGTTACAATAATTTGTCGTGGATACTGTTCTTTGGCTCCAATCGCGGTAACCGAATTTGCTAAGTGGTGGAGCAATACAGATTTGTATACACTTCATCGAGAGCTATTTCGGAATGCGAACAAAAAAGAACTCTCGGCACTGACATTTTTGCCACCAGATTGGACTGAATTTGTCAAAAAGCTACACAATAAAGTTTGCATTAGCCCAACAAATCGGATAAATTACAGATGCTATCGTGGTATCTCCACACTTCAACTTTTGTCCGTCATCCATAACATTTCAATTTCCTTACTCGAATTCACAGTAGAAAACAGTGATAAAGCCTATCGAATTTATAGAGGTTCTGAAATGTTGAAGGTAGGAGTTTCATATTTGAATGTAGATTTGTATATCACCGCTCAGCTGCATTTTGAGTGTTTCGACTCGGAGACAGTCTTTTATTGTCCCAAAAGGAAGGAATATGAAGGAAAGCTGGTAAATTTTTCAATGTGGTACGAACCTTTCAGCTCAGGAATATGGATGTTAACAGTAATCGTACTCGGGTTTGTATTCTTTATCTGCTACAGAGATCACCGTCAAGCTAGAAAAGTAGCTGAGGAAATACTTGGACTCGTTGCCGGTGTGTTCGGGCATCAATTGAACCTCGGCAATTCATTGTAATTTATTCCATAGCATTTCTCATGACCCAACTCTACTCAAATGGACTAACCAGCATTGTCACTGTCACTCCAGCAACTAAGGGCCAAATTAACACAATCAAAGAATTTGTGATGCATGGATACAAGATTATTTTTAATCAACCTTCGCGTTTCCTCTCTCCTAATGAGTCATATGGGGACGAATTTAGTTCGTTCGGTTTATCTGCGGAAGAAGCTTTTTACGTGTCGGAATTGAGTGTCAAACCTGATGAATATGTTAAAATGGCGATTGGATCAGGTCCACGTCTTGGATATTTATATGATACATCCCGATCACAATTTGCAAAAACTCAATTGCAGCATTTGATGATGCAGACAAGTGACAAATTTTATTGCTTGGCGGTTCCTCAAATATTTCATGAGAAGTTGTATAGTTGGGTAACCAAAACAGAGAATCAAGACTGGCTCAAGGAGTCCATCCAGAAAATCGTGTCATCCGGACTATATTACAAATGGCAAGAGTGGGCAAATTGGCATAGACTGCTTGTGAACAATTGGCACTACGATAAGGAGAAAAGAATGCCTGAGACTGTTGAGATCACTAAAGTTAGAGCATTGGTAATATTTTGGGTTCTGATGCTAGGAATTTCAGTCGGGCTATTTTTTATTGAACTAGAACAGGAGGTAAGTCTTTTGAAAATGTATCAATTGTTTAAAAAGATTTGCGCTCATACGTTACGAACATCCATCGAACGGCGGAAATACTTTTACATTAGACGCTAGAATCGCCTTAATAAAAAGGTGATTGCTGAATACTACTTTAGAATAGCTTTCCTTTTATTAAAAAATAAAAGAATCGTGCCACCTGGAAAGAATTATAGAGGGAATTAATTTTTATCGCACCTGTTCATATGAAGTAATATTTGGGATCTTAAAAATACAAGTGATGAACAACTTGGTAATTTAATAAAAAATACATAGCACAAATGTAGTCCGTTAAATCTTAGACATTTTAATAAAAACTGCCGAAAACTCACGATTTCATCACGTTTTATCCCACCTTTGCATACCAGTTCATTTTTGACTATCTCCACAAGAACCATAAACGTTTTCTATTCATCCTCATCATCATAATTTTCTCCTCCTCCTCCACAATCACCAATACCCAAACTAGATTCACTAGCGTTGTCAGAGTGTGGTAGGATGAATAGATTTGTTCTTATATCACATCGAATCCCACTCTTCTTTTTTCGAGCAAAAAAGGGGACTCAATTTTGGAATGCTTGTCAGAACCATGATAGTTGCAACTACTTCCCTTGTTATCTCTGGAGCGTTAGCTGAGCCTGAGCACCACATGGTCTTTGTGGTTTGCTGAAGTTGGTTGACATTAGGCTGCGCTCCGCAGAGGTTTCATAGTTTCTGCAGAGTGAAGCGTCGGAGGAGTAGTCAGCATCATCTTGTTCATCAGCCTCTTCATCATGATTGTTATAAATGGGAATTTGATTGTGAGGAGAGGAAAATGTTAAACTGTGTGATGCTCGACTCCGTCGTGGTTGTGGTTGATATTTGGTGCAGAGGAATGACACCCGGAAAAATGTTAATTAAGTTATTCAAGTTAAGCAGTGGAATTGCAAAAAAAAATCGCATGCATTGAATGCTTTACCGATAAATAATATAACTTGAGAAATTATAATATACCTAACTACTCATAATATTTTTTCAATGGAAATTAGTCTAAATCTCAAATCATCTAAATGTGACAATAGAAAGTTTATCATACTCGAAAGAAGGGATTTCGTCCCATGCCTTTTTCTACCTTTGTAACAACTCTTGTGGCAGATTTGTGACTGCGGAACTCATTTAGATTAGAGTTATTGATAACCAGTCGAGAAGAAATGGAAACATACTTGAGATGTTTCCTCCATTGGATCAACTTGACAAAAATTCGATACTTTTAGTCTTATCATGTTTCAATGCGCGTATTCTCCAAATCTTAAATGATCCCAGTATTAAGTAGCCACAAAACGTTGCCTGTCGTCATGTCTCCTAGCTCTTTTGACATTATATTTGATTATTTCTGAGAGAGAGTCAATGTTTTCTTCAAATTTGTCGAAATAAACTTGTCAATTTCCTCATTGATTACGACATCCATAGATGCTGATCACCACAATCAACATTTCTAATAAATCATTTTTGGGTGATTGTAATTCATATTATTTTTGTAAACATTGTGTTTTCATATTGCAATATAGTTCATATTCATGTATGTTTTCTTGGTAATACGATGTGGCCTAGCTCATCAGGGAAGCAGTTTACGATAGCTATGTTAATAGTTTGCATACTTTTATACAGTTTTTCTATGCTTGGCATTATCCTTCACGACCTATGCAGAATGAATGAATTTCCAAGTTTTGTCTGTCACTTCTCAATTGAGCTTGATTAATAAATGAATGGAAGCAGAAGTGATGTTAATGTGACCTCATGACATCCATTGATATATTTGAATTTACATCAGAGTCATTACTTGGTAACATTATGTTCAGCACTTAGTTTTGTGTCTGTTTTAGGTATGAGTTTATGATAACATTTATTGATTCATCCATTTCCCAGAGTTCGGTGTACTACTCGTCAGTAATTGAGTGTGTCGTTCGCAGATTTGCTCTTTTCTTAGTTTCAAACAGTTCTTACTTGGAAAATCCAAGGTTGAGTTCATAAGTTTAATCTGGAAGACTACTCTACTGCTTTTGATTTCATTTCCATGAATATGCGAGCGAACGACTTATTTCTCTGAATTGTTGTTAACATGACGCACATACAAAATGATATAAAAAGATGTCAAACTTCAAGATTCATCATTCCAATCTTCAACCTCGAAGACTGCTACATAATCTTGAAAACTTTCATAACTTCTTAAAATCAAAGCTGAACGCGCAACAATGAATACTTTTGCGTTTTCATTCAGAAGGCGTCCACCAACCCTCATAGTCGTGTTTCTACTTTTCAGCTTCGTAAACTCGGGGATAACCCAACCAGAAAGTTCAAATGGTAAGAAATCTAAATACTTTCTCAATCAAAATCAACTACATTTGTGCTCCTAATGCAGAATTTAAGCTTTAAATTCGTTTAAAAATCTAAAATATTATTTTTTTGCATAGAAATGGAATGTCGCACGCTGCCCCCTCCACCAATGATGTCTGTTTCCGCAACGCTTCCCCAAAATATGACCTTAAATCCAAACCTCAAAAAGGAAGATAAGCAGCAACAAATTCTAAGTCGCGGAATGGACCTCCTTCATTTTGACAAATACGTCAAGGAAGTTTTCATACTAGGAACCACAGGTTCTGGGAAGACCACAGTCACACAAATATTGAACGGAAACTTGAGTCAACTACATGCAGTCCTAACTCACACTGGTGAAATGGTAATTATCGACGACCAAGACCGCATTGGTGTCCCATCACCAAGTCAAAAACTCTTGTTCCAGAATACATCCAAAGTCCGGAAAACCACGTGTCATTTTTTGACTGTCCAGGCTTCAACGACAATCGTGGAGCAGAGACAGACATTGCAGCCATGTACTTTCTCAACTCAATCACAGAACATGTGGATCAAGCCAAATTTCTGTTCACTGTGAAACACGCTTCGTTTATCATGGGCAATGACAGGTTGGGTTTTGATTTGCTGGCTACTCATGCATCCACGTTTTTATTGAACATGACCAAATTCAGGAACTCCATCGGGCTGATTGTCACCCGGGTCACTAACTATTCACCTCAAGGGAGATATATTTCAGATAATAGGATAATCAACGGAGTGGTGGGCTTTCTGAGACAGTTTCATTCCACACTCCAAGAAAACCTACGGGGTGCTGAGCAAAAAGATGTGGATTTGTTCCAGAGAAAAATACAGTTTGTTGAAGCGCTACTAACTCAAGATGGCAAGGGAGTTTATACACAAATTTGGTTTGTTCGAGATGCCCCCCAATGCGGAACTTTCAGTGAAATACCTTATTACACACAGGTGCGAAGGAAAATTGTTGATTTGTATACAGACAACCTAATTTATTCTCCAACTGCTTCTACCGATTTCGGGATCACTTTGAGGGATAAAACGCTGCTTAAAAATTAGAAGCGAATTCGTTCCGCAATTGTTGGATGAATACGGCATCAGAGCCAAAGAAGCTATAGATGGGCTTTTTGACAAGTATCATGATGAGTTTGACGGACACTACAACACAGAAGACGGATTACAGGGAGCCCTACTGAAGTTGAACAACGTTTTCCATCACCTTTCATCAATGTCGGCTGAGTCTAACCTGCTTTCGGACGGTATGAAAAAATTGTTTCTCATAATGGAATATGACCTTCCTGAAGAATATTTAAATGAAACGGGAAAGATAGAAAAAGTGCTTAGATTCTATGAAAAGGTGATGATGACTACAATTTTAAGACCATCTTTTGCCCACCCACTTCACGAGCTTCAAACTAAAGTTCGAGTTTGGAGGAAAGAAACGTTTAGCATCATCAGAAGTACATCGATTCCAAAAATCCTCTCTAAAATGAAGAGTAGCACAGAACAAGCTTTAAAAACCGTCTTGGATCGTTTTCAAACTGAGTTTGAAACCAAATTTGATAGTGAAAGCGACAGGAAGGGTGCATTAATCAGATTGACTAAGGTAGTTACAAATCTCCATAACTTTACATCCATTCCAAACCAAGGTCAGCCCATATTTTCCCAAGAAATCACAAAACTCTCTAAAACCATTGGAAATTCTCTTTCTACTTCGTTTACAAATGAAACTATGGAATGTGAAAGCTTGCTACAATTCTATGAAAGCGTGACAGAGAGTCCAGTTTCATATCCCTCTCTGACACCTTTCCTCATCGCTGCTCGTAACAAAGTTAGTGAAATTAAGGAAAAAGCAGTGTTCAAAATAGTAAGCGAATACCTTCCTCAATTACGAGAGGAGTACAGCAACAGAACGGAACAAGTTATTGGCGAACTCTTGATCAACTATAATCATTCATTTCAAGGAGACTACAACAAGAATGACAGCTTACGAGAATCTCTATTAAAGTTGAATACTGCTGACAACATCCTTTCTTCAATGCGGAGTCCCTTCTACACATTTCACAGGGGAATAGTAAGCTTGTTTCTTGCTTTGGAAAATGAGGTACCAAAAACGTATGTGGATCAAGCAACGAGGATAGAAGAAATGCTGCAATTTTATAGGGAGGTAACCCAGCTCAGCGTAACCTATCCGTCTCTGACACCGTTTCTCACTCATGTCCGTGACAACGTTCGTAATATTAAGGGGAACGCAGCGTTCAAAATTATAAATGAATTCGTTCCTCAATTATTGGAAGAGCATGACAAGAAAACTGAAGAAGCAATTGATAGCTTATTTTCTAATTACAAACAAGAGTTTGACCGGGATTTCAGCAGAAATATCACCTTTAGAGAATCACTACTCAAATTGAATAATGTTTACTATAAACTTTCTTCCATGCAAAATGAATCCAATGCATTTTCAGACGGAATGGTCAAGCTGTTCAACACGTTGGGCTACTCACTTCCGGAAGAGTACGTAACTGAACTAAGGGAGACAGATAAAGTGCGTAACTTCTATGAAAAATTGTCAGTGGGTTCAATACCAAAACTTTCCATATCCATCTCTCTCCAAAAGCTTCAGGTGAAAGTTCGGGACTTGAGGGATACAACGTTTAGCTTTATCAGGGATAGCTCAATCCCAAATATCTTGGCTGCTATGGAAAATAGCACAACTCAACTTTTTAACGATTTAATGGAACATTTTCAAACAGAATTTGAAATTGGTTTTAATAGTGAATATTACACAATGAAGGATTCTCTGATCAGATTAGTTGCTGTGAATGCAAACTTGCACAGTTTCGCACTAATTTCAAACAAACCCGAATATTCAGAAGAAATAAAAAGGCTAGTTGAAGAAATGGGATATTCCCTTGCTACATCGTTCACCGATCAAACTTTGAAAAATGAAAATTTGCAAGAATTCTATGAAAAAGAAACCACAACACCAATAACCTATCCATCAGTGACACCTTTCCTCACCATGGTTCGAGACCACGTTCGGAATATCAAGGAAAAAACTAGTTTGTTCATCTCAAATATTTATAATCCGAACATATTTTCCAAGATTTTACAAATAGTTAATAACCTTACGGAGGCCATGGATAAAATATATTTGCAGACGTTTTATGATGGCCTAAACCGTGTAACAATGAATGAAAAGTTGGAGTCTTTGAGAATTCACCACAATTTATTGCAGTCTTGGGAGGCTAAATGGCAATCCCACAATTCATTTTCGCAATCTGTAGCATCAGAAATGACTACACTTTACTCCCAACTGGGAAACTCCATTCCTGACGAAGAACTAACAACTTTAAAAAAGTTGGAGAGAAATGTAGACATTTTTCAGAAAGTAATGAAAGTGAAAGTAACAAAACCGCTTCATGAATGGTTGTTGTCCCCACTGGAGTTTGTTCGAAGGCTGGGTTACCTTCGTGATTGGTACGAGTTTCTATCTAACACAGACACTTATTTAAGGCTATACACCACTCAGCTACATTTAAATGGAGCACGCAATGAAATCAGAAATATGAATGCTGATCTTGATGGTATTGAGATATTAAAAAAATTCAATGTTGTTGCGATACCATCCCGCATTACTGGAATATATCAGAACAAATCAACTGAAGGGGAAAGAAATGTGTTAAATGATATTGTCAGGACTGCGCTTTCCCCTATTAGAATTGAGTGCAACGGAAGGAAGGGAATTGTGAAAGGAACTTTTGTCAAGTTTACTGATTTCATTCCTTGGCCCGAAAAGATGAGTTGTGCTTTCACCAACCTGCAAGAGCTGGATATATTTGCGAGTGAAATTTTGTTTGTAGACATCGACCTGCTTGCCAAAGGGATGAAGCTTACTGTGAGGGCAATTGCTGATAAGTGGGAGGTAATTGATGATGGTGCTTCGGATCGGAGAATCGATTTAAGCGGATCAGCCGGCGAAAGCTATCCTCAAGCCGGAACTGGGGCTACATTTGGAGATAATGGGCAGGAAGGATTGCCTGGTAGACCGGGAGACTATGGGGGAAACTTTTATGGGATTTGTAACTCTGTTATGTTTGGCAGCACAAGGCTGAAAATTGATGTAAGTGGTGGACAAGGTGGGGATGGACAAGACGGGGGTCCCGGGCGCGCAAGGAATAGTGATATCTTGGGACGGTGCTACACCTGAAGAGCGTGAACCTGTTCCTGATGAAAAGCGGAGTATATTGAATGGGGGAAACGGTGGCAATGGAGGCAGTTGGGGCCAAGGTGGGTTCCCTGGATTTGCTGAAATAACTCAAGTTTTTGGGTCTAGTTTCAGACTAAGTGAAAGTAAGGTATTGCTTGTCAAAAATATGGGGGCGAAAGGAGCATCTGGCAAAGGAGGAGAATATGGTGAAAGTGGCAGGAATGGAGAAAATGGATATAAGAAATGTGACCCATGTCGTAAATATAGGGGTATAAAGGTGTGCAAAAGATGTGAAGAACCTTATTGGGACGGATTTTACCATTACAAGGGTTCGGTTGGGGTGACGGGAGTCAATTCAGTTGGGAAAGTTACTGCGACTCGCCCTGAACCCCCAAGTCATTGGAAAAGCATCGCTGCTTTTAAAAGGTTCATCCTTGAAAGCAGAAGTGAAAGTGCCAGACATTTTGTTGGCCTGTTAGATAAAAAATCAGATATAAGTAACTCCTACCTGTCGGTATACTCACTAGCAGAAGAGCTGGCTAATCTGGAACTATTCTTTTACAAAAAAGGAGCAACTCCTCACACATACATAAAGGAATACGAAGACTACCTAAGGAGACTTGAAGACTATATCATTAGATCCTCCCATTTGCAACCTGCGCAAAATAGACTATTAAACATGCTGTGCGTCTCCGTTTTTTCCAAACTGATGGCGATGAAAGAGCAACAAACATCTTCTGAAATGCTGGTCAACGTCGCCACCTATTTTGAAACTGTTATGGGGGAAATTCAGCGACTTAAAGTAGTCCGAAGAGATTTTGGAATTTTACAGAAAAAACACGAGTTTCAATCTATCCTCCAATCTAAAATTGAAAAAGCGGATTCCTTCATATTTTTTGATGTACTCCCAGCCATTTCCCACCTTGAAAAAAGTCTAGATGAAAGTACAAACAACGCCATCATCGAGTTGAACGAGCTTCGAACATCCACCCTTGAAACAAAGGATCGCTTGAAGCAGCAAGAAGAAAAGTTGAAGGATGCTCTACTAGTTCAAAATGTTTTACAGGGATTGACCTTAGTTGCAACTGTTGCTTCCTTTTTGCATCCTGCAGGCGCAGCTGCTGTAGCCGGAATAAGTACAGTGACTGCGCTTGTCGGCTCACCTGCCCAAGATACTGTTACGCTTTCTCCACAACTTCAAACGTTTATGGAAAACAATCACCAAAAATTCATGCGCTACAAGACAGAGTCCATTCCGCTTATGTTGAAAGTAATATCTATCTATGCTCAGAAAGTAATCGTCAAGCAAGATTTGCCCCAACTTTCACCTCTGCTGACAGAATTGCGAATAGCCTATGAAAGATTACTAATTTCTACTTCAAATCCTGAGACCATTTTTACAAATCAGCAAAATTTTTAGAGCAAGTTTAACCAACTGGTTGACTTCGTTATGAACATAACAAATGAGCTTGTTGCGGGGCAAACTGCTACAAAAATCCAACTCGAATATTTACTAACTGTTCTCACGGAAGCAAACACAAATTATCCACTTGTTTTCACAATTCAGAACGGAGATTCGGCTGAGGAGCAAGATCTTTCTCCAAAAACGTCCGCGATGAATGAGGTGTTGAGGAGCATTGAGAACAGGAAGCAAGTCATTTATCAAAGCTTTATTCCGGTCGTGAAAACCACGATGGCTTCGCTGAGTCAGGACGCTAGCTCGTTGGGATGGTAGTCATCAGTTGGACTTGGAGTGAGAAAATGGAAGATTCAAGGAATGCTAAAAGATGTTCAATTATATTTGAAAGGATTTGTAGGTGGGCTTTCTGTGGAAGAAGAAGTTTTGATTTGCATTGACAAACTGGAAAAAGCTATGACAATTCTCATAGATTTGTATGACAACATTGAGAAATACGAAGAGAGAAAGAAGTAGGCTGACTTAATCGCGAGTGTGAACTCGGCTGGAAAAATCAATTCTCAAGATTCAGTCATAACAAACTTCAGTACTGAGGTGGATTTGTATTTAAGGACAAATCTCTTTCTGTGCCAATATGAAATGGCCATAGATGCCTTTAAACAATGGGCATTTCCCTTTGCTGGGAAATATTTGGTGGAGGATCTGTTTCGGCTTGAAAGTTTACAAGAGCCTATTGAGCATTACAATTTGGAGGGTGTGGTGAACATCTACATGGAAGAAATTAAGACACTATCAGATCAGCTACAGAAATATAATGCGATGATTAGAGATGGCGATGAGTCTCTTTTCAAGACACATTTCACAAGTGCTTATAGCTCCAGCAAGCCATTTTATGTTTGGAGGAATCATCAGTGGCAGCGTTCAATTGCACAGCTTTTAGCAGGAAAATCCGTTAAACTTTATGCAAATATAGAGAATGGCGATGATAGAAAGACAGCAGTAAAGTTCAAGACAATCGAGCTACAATTTAAGGTGCCGAATGCCACAATGCAAACTGAATTGATGGAAAAACTCAAATATTATTATGTGGTGATGACTCACAGTGGGATTTCCTACTACAAGTTCCTTTCAAACGTTTACGTTATGAAGGGAAATAGTCAAAAGTTTGAGCACAGTTTTGAAAGGAGGGAAGGTAGCATCACTGCGGTGAGCGTGAACCAGGTGCGGAACAAATTTAATACTTTGGGCGACTACCTACTTAGCCCATACACGCACTGGACTTTTCAACTGGTTGATACGAGAGAAAGCTCAGAGAAAGGGGATGATGATGATTTGACCGAGTTTGCGCCTTTTGTCGAAGTAGCTTCCTTTAGTAGACAAAGGGTTTTTATTTTCATTTTATGCATTATGTACGTAACAGAAATTCAGGGTAAACATGACATGAAAATGTCACTCACATGTAGAAAGATTATCAGCAACCATATCCTGTTATCAACTCCCTATATGGAATGCACTTGGAATGAGCTGCTAATTTTGATGAAACTACTTTATAAATTTCAAATATTAACAAAAAATAGCAACATAAATATTTTTGACTACTGTAAGACTATAAATCTACATTAATGCACCAGCAAAAAATTTTTGACAGTCAAACTAACTGCGCCCTGCATATGCTCATGGGAATTTGCTTCATTTTTACATTTTCATGCAGTTGAAAGCAGAATTCATAGTCAATTTTTACATATAATTTTGAATTGTTTGAATTGCAATTCAAGCCTTTCAATTCAATTCCTTTCAAAGCCTTTTTCAATTCAATTTCAATTCAGACGTTTTCAATTCAATTCACGTGTATTGAATTGAAAGGAATTGAATTTTTTTAAATTCTGATTGAATTGAACCGAGCCCTAATCTCTACTGAAGTTGAATGCTGCTGAAAACATCCTTTCATGAATGTTATGAAATGAAATGAAGTTATTGGCGAACTCTTGATCAACTACAACCATTCATTTCAAGGAGATTACAACAAGAATGGTAGCTTAAGAGAGCCTCTACTGAAGTTGAATACTGCTAACATCAATGCGGAGTCCTTCTACACATTTCTACAGGTGAATAGTGAGCTTGTTTCTTGCTTTGGAAAATGAGGTACCAAAAACGTATGTGGATCAAGCAAGAGAGATGAAAGAAATGTTGCAATTTTATGGGGAGGTAACCAAGAAAAGTGTAACCTATCCGTCTCTGACACCGTTCACACTCATGTCCGTGACGGAAGTCCGAATTATTAAGGGGAACGCAGCGCTCAAAATTATAAACGAATTCGTTGCCTCAATTATTGGAAGAGAGCATGACAAGAGAACTAAAGAAGCAATTGATATCTTATTTTCTAATTCCAAACTAGAGTTTGACCGGGATTTCAACAGAGATGAAACCTTAAGGGAATCCTTACTGAAGTTGAATAATGCTTACTATAAACTTCCAACAACGCAGACTGAATCCAATGCATTTTCAGACGGAATGGCCAAACTGTTCAACACGTTGGGCTACTCACTTCCGGAAGAGTTCTTAAGTGAACTAGAGACAGAGAAAGTGCGTAACTTCTATTAAAAATTGTCAGTGGGTTCAATACCAAGATTATCGTTTGCCACCTCGCTCCAAATACATCAGGTGAAAGTTCGGGACTTGAAGGATGAAACCTTCAGACTTATCAGAGATAGCTCAATACCGAACATCGTGGCTGATATGGAAAATAGCACAACTCAACTTTTGAACGATTAGTTAGTTAGTTAGTTAGTTAGTTTTATTGCATGAAGAGGGCCACAGCCCACACACAAATTGCACGAATTCATATTTACAAGTACGAATAGGGAAAATAATATATATGTATGTGAATAAATTAATAATATATTGTAAATATGTATGTGTAAGTAAGTATATGTTGTCGCGCAGGAGAGTTGAGGGGGTTGTTGTAAGGGTCCTTATATTTCACTTAATTCCGGTGTTATACTGCGTTTCGCGGAGGGCACTGCGGATGAAAAGGCAGATTGAGTGTACCTCATCCGGATTTTTGTACTGGAAAATTTTGTGGAAGAAGCGTCTAGTCAGACAGCTGGAAGGTGGTTGCTTATGCTAGCCAGGGCATTCCGTGGGAGTCGTATATGTTACATCTACAGAAGATATGAAACAGGTCGTCATTATCCTTCTGGTTGCATATCGTACAGTATTTTGTCGGGTTGAAGGAGGTTTTTGCTGCGGTCAACATAGAGAGACTCAAGAGGTTCAGACGATCTGCCCGTGTAG
>LJIJ01001892.1:0-34571 GCA_001718145.1 Orchesella cincta
GGCTGTTGTGCACAAAGTCTTCGTATACTACAGTACGGGTCCAGCACAGCTCATCATATGAACTATATGTGCGTATGCAATGCACTAGTTCATCAAATGAACTGTGTGTGCTTATTTGCGCTTACTGTGTGAGACATGCATAAAAAATCATCGAGATGCAGACTGGGTATGCTCCGAGGGGTAGTTGTTCAAAGGTCCAGAGAGATGCTTTTGATTATGCATGCAAAGTCCTCTTTGTTTTGTATGATATGACTTGCTTTCCGTGTTTTGACGTACCTTCAGTAAGATATCCACGAGTGATTTAGGGCATTCACCATCCAAGGCAGGAGAAAAAAAATATGAGACTGACAATACCTTTCCACATACAGCTCATTTGCATACGTCAAATTCCGCCTTGTGGACCGTGTGTGTAAAAGTGACAATGGTCACACTAACACACTTAAAAACTGCAATTAAAACTAACTAACTCACTGCACTAATTGGCTAAATAGCCTATCATGATCCCCGTAAAAAACTGGTTCAGTGGAACCAAAATAGCACTTCTGCATGCACTTTTACCCCGAAAAAGAACCTAACGGGACCTGCAAATACATGTCTGTCCTTCACAGACCCAACCACTCCCTCTGTCCACCTCGTACTAATTTCCAGTGTCAATGTTGGCGATCCAACACCCAAATGGATTGTTGCCGTCCATGCTCTTTCCAAGGGTTCTTCTCAGTTTTTCTTTCCTTCCTTCATACATCATATATATTTCGTATAAATATAATTCGGGATAACTTTTGTATATGACAGTTGCAAATTCTACCTACCACTGGCAACTTGTTGGCGTACTTCGGCAACATAAAAATGTTGCGCAAATGCTACACATGTTGCCCATTTTGGCAACATTTATTTATGTGCGCATTTCGGCAACATTTTTAAACTAAAGAAACTGTAGTGTATAAATTACACTATAAATAATTTAAACATGGGTGTAGTATTGCAAAAGTATTCAAATAAAAAAAGTGCAGAACAATGGCTCAGTTTGGCTCAGACATGTCATTTCTATGTACGTTGTACGCTCTTTATAGTGGACTTTCAGATTTTTTAAATTCAAAATCGTTTAACAGGAGCCAAGATTTAAAAATGTTGCCCGAAATGCGCAACATTTTCGAAAAACGTAATACCTACTAATGTTAAATGGTGTAGCATTTACGCAACATTTTATGTTGCCGAAGTACGCAACATGTTGCCAGGGTACGGGGGAAATTTGACTGTATGAAAATATAGCTTCACCGTAATAGAATTTTTGCGTAAGAGTAAGATTAATATCAAAATCGGCATAACGCTTCATTTTGCGGCGAGCTAGAGGTTGAGCTGAACAAGGGAGAACAGCTGAGTAACATAGAGTGAACCTCCAACGCGCGAACATTTCAAACTCCTCAACTTTTAGCCTAGAGCAACGTAAAAGTATCAAAAAGCTCATTTTGATTGTGAGAAGAGAACCAGCTTTTTGAGATAGACAACAAACAGATGAACGGAATTAATTTTTAAAAGTTTGAAGCTATTTAATCGGGTTTGAGTTAAAATTTGAAGTTGTAAGGTTAAATGTTGGTGTGAAGTTGTCCAGTTCACTGTAAAAGTCGAAGATAAGATTGGAAAGCTTTTGTTTTTATTAATAGTTCACAGATAAACCAAGTGCAAAGGTAAAGGTGCATTCAAATTTTAGTTGTTTTGCCTTACATTCACAGCTTCAAATTGTTACCTTTGTAATAATAGTTAAGTTATCATCATTTGTTTGTTACTATTGAACATTTATGCTTTTGGCAGTGAACCCGACGGGGGCTGAAATCGGCTGACCTTTGACCGTGACGGTAAATATACGGAGTGTAATTACCAAATTGAAAAGGAGCAGAGGAAGAAGATGGACGGATCTGCACGTAAGTTCAATCATGATGATGATGACTGATGACGAGGTTTTTGATTAGTTTTAGTTCGTAACGAAATGAGAATCTATTTTGATTGTATTAAATGTTGTTTATTGAAGGGACGACGCCAGGAGGGGCAGCCCAGATCCAGGTGAAGCTACTACCGGATGAAGTGCTTGACCTCTCTACCCAGTTCTCTGAGATCATGACAGCAGTGGAGATTTCAGATGGGGAGCAGAGCGTTCTTTCAGATTTGATGAAACGAATTCAAAAACAGGCACATGAACGCAATCCACGAATTCAAATGGCAACCCTCTTTCGTCACAACTATTTGGGACTGCGTAACGCCGGCTCCAACCAGTTCCTAGTCTTCTATGCGTCTACAATATCGTACGATGAGAATGAGTCGCTTGGATGTGGATCAACTATTTGAAGGTTCTCAGTTCCACATGCTTCCTGAAAAGCATATCCACGATGTGGAAGCTGGCTACCCAGTTGTGGATGCGGAAAGTGGTCTCCTTGTTGGCATCGTGAACCATTCGGATCATATTGAGGAAGTTGGGACGTGCCAACTGGCAAAATACTTGATCAGCTTCGACCCCAGAGCAAAGTCCGTTCTCACTCTGGTTCAGTACTGGGCGCGTGAAAATAAAATCACCTTATCATCCAAGCAGCTACGCCGCAGTGACACGTCCAACATTCCCGACCCCGCCGCCTTGGAATGGCTTGTTTTGTTCTTTCTCGGTCAAGAGAAAGTCATACCAACTCTGCAAAAGCTGAGAACTCGTGCTAAATCTAAGTCGTTGGTGTTTGAGGAACTTCCACAGTTCAATATCTCGTTTCCTTGTGATGAAAAATTGGTTCACGATTGGAAATTATTAAAAGCAAAGAACGATCCACCTCCCGGAAGCAGTCAATATGTTTTGAATGTGTTGCAGCTTGTCCTTGGCTTCTTCAGATTTTGCAGCAGAGACGATCTAAAAGGAAAAATGCTCAACACAATTAACTGCAAGATCATCCCCATTCTGGAAGCAATTGAAGAAGGTCTCATTAAGCCAGCCTTGAAGGTGAACAATTGCAACGACAAGAATGCGTTTGAACTCCTAAGAAAGAAAGCACTGGCATTGGAAAAAGGTTTGGAAGATGAAATATATTTGGGACAACCTTTTCACAACCTCCAGTTTCAATTTAATCAGCAAAAATTTGACACCAAGTTCGTTCTCAAATGGAGAACACAGCGAAGAAACTCGCATTTTACCTGAATAATCTGCAAAATCAAGAAACGACGTATGAGGTGAATCTAAAGACTTTGTTCAAGTCTGGAAGTGGAATGCAGCATCTCCTTTATGGAACCCTGAAGTGCGATTATGTTATGATGAGTGTTGTGCCAAAACGTACGAGTCTGTCCGTGAGGAACTGGGTTTGGAGACTTGCGTGACGCTGGAGCAAACACCTGTTCTTCAACTCGCCATCCAGTTTGCTGAGCTTTGTGCAGACGTAGAGATTCCAGATAAGGAGTTCTTAGTGCTAACCAATTTGACTGAAGGAATTCGGAAGATTGCGGGAGCATACGATTCTAAAGTCAAATACACAACTATCTTTCGCCACAACTATTTGAAACTGCGGAATGCTGTCTCCAATCAGGTTCTAATCTACATGAGCAAGTTTCAACATCTTCCCTTGTCATTCAATCGACGACAGACTGAGAAGCTTTTTGAAGGATCTCAGCTCACCCCTCTACGTGCAGGATCCGAGGAGATGGAAGCTGGCTCTCCGTACTTTGATGAACAGAGCGGACTCAAGATTGGTTTGGTAACGGATCCACATAATCAAACGGAAGTGGTGACCTGTCAGTTGGCTAAATATCTCTTCAAATTCGACCCAAGAGCAAAGTCTCTCGTTACGTTGGTGCATTATTGGGCTCGGGAGAACGGTGTCACCCTCGCAGATGCAAAATCCAACGTACCAGATCCAGCAGCTTTGGAATGGCTCGTACTATTTTTCCTGGGGAAACAGGAACTGATTCCAACGCTACAAGTTCTCCTTAATCGGGCAAGAGGGAAGAGGAACCCATTCTTTGAAGGAAATAAGAAATAAACGTAGCATTTCCAAACGATATCAAGTTTATTGGGGAGTGGAGGGAAGAAAAGATGAAGAATATTGGTACCCAAAGAAGTGATGAGTATGTTTTGGAGATGTTACAACTTGCACAGGAGTTCTTTGAGTTTTTCGGCGACAGTGTGATCAAGGGAAAGGTGCTCTACACCGTGAACGGCGAAATTGTTTCAATTTCATCAGCAATTGAAGACGGCTTGTTGATATATCTCATAAAACTTTGAGATGGAAGCAATTGAAGGACGAACTGTATTTGATGCAGCCCTTCCTCAACCGTCGTTTTGATGTCTGCCAAGAGAAGTTTGGAATTTTTGTTCGTCCACGAATGGAGAAGACAGCAGAAAGTTAGCTCTTTATTTGGAATCAAGGAGGATAACGGAGCATGATGGAACGGTGTTTGACGTCGACCTGAAATCGTTGTTCCAATGTGAGACGGAGGAAGTCCTCTATGGAGTTCTGGAGGTTAAAGACAATATTCAACCTGGACCTAAATGCGAAACGGTTGCGGATTTGGAACTTGCTCAAGAACAAGATGAAATTGAAGAGGCAGAGGCGTTGGAAGATAATTCAAGAGAATCTCTTGGACGATCACCGAATGGCTCGTTGTTACAGCTATTCCAACAGCTAAATACTGAAGTTGGTATCAATGATACTGATTGGGCGGTGCTGATCGAGCTGCAGAAGAAGTTGAGGAGTTTCTTTAAATCACATGGGTTTCTCGATTGCCAGATTGAATTGTTCCGGAACAGCTACTTGAAACTGCAGCTATCTGAGCCTGACATTTTTGTTTATCTTGAATATTCTGGTACGTAAAGCGGTGAAAATACAAACTAGTAAAAACCTTGAGTAAATAACAATGAAATAATTCTTTACATTATGTCATGTATTATTTCAGGTTTACAAACTGTGGAGTCTGGAGTACTCACTTCGAATCGGGAACTTGGACGAGAAATCATGCGCAAAATCAACGACAACCCGGCCTATTCGGAGCAAACCAAATGCCTACTCTTGGCCACACTTGATTCGGAGCCGTGGCCAGTGATTGGGACCATACAAGAACTGTCTCCGATTTCACTTTTAGATGCGAAGAATTTCTACTTTGCCAAGCCCCCTTTCTTACCTGAAGTCGAGGCCTGTCGTTTGGTGGAATATTATTGCACACTTGATCCCCGGTGAAACCCTTGATGACAATTGTCTTTTACTGGGCAAAGCTAAACAATATTCGGCTGGGAGAAGACGAGCTGTTCCGTTTCACCGTTGGAGCTGCTCCTGATCCCGCTTTATTGGAATGGCTCGTGATTTTCTTCCTGTGCCAAAAGGCATTCTTACTCCGCCTTCTGAAATATCAGGAAGAAATGCTGACGAAAGTCGTATCTTTAAGGGGATCAACATGAGACTCCAGACGGACCCTGAAAGTGCTCGGGCGCGGTGGAACTACCCCAAAGAGACTGATGCGGAGCAACACATCTACAACGTGTTTGAGTTGGCGCTGGAGTTTTTCCATTTTTGGAGTCAGTTTCGGTTCAAGGCTATGATGGATCCGATTATCGTTGACCTGAAAAATGGAAACTTCTTCCTGAAAGAGGAGGTCTACATTCCGAGAACCGCAGCTTGGCAACAGGAATTTCCCAGCACGACTTGGAGCTCCTCGATTCTGAACCAAAAATGAGGGACGGATTTTATGCTCGTGAAGAAGTCGTGACAATTCTTCACCCAGTTCACATCAACTATGGATTCTCCTTCGGTTGGAAACCATTTCTACTGTCTGTTTGTCCCAAAATGGAAGCCACTAGTCAAAACTTGAAGAAAATGTTGACATTCTACGATGATGGTGATGTTATAATTGATGAGATTGCAGAATTTAGTCCCCAAATTTTGTTCAAAGTTATTCTCTAGTTTTTATTTATAATGTTTGTTTACGAATTTCGCTTGTTGATTTATTCCCTATTGATGTAACACGCAATTATTGTTTGTAATTGAAATTAATAAATACCTTAAATTATCGTTTCATTTTATTTAAAAAGCAATTTTTTCCACAATTACCATTATTACCACATTATAAAGCAAAACTGACAATGACTATAATTCGGATAACATTATTTTTTGAATGAATTAGCTTAATTTTCATCGTTGTTCTACTTTGTTCTCATTCATAAAAACGCATCTAACTTTTGATTCCGCATAGTAATATTATTTATTATCTACTTATCTAAGAAAGCACATAACGAAAACAATAACTACACGTTAACTTGGAAGATCGCCTCCAGTGACAAACTAGCTCCCTCATCGTCGCTCCTGTAAGCCTCCAATGTTTTCTTCAAGTTTGAACTGGTGACACCCATTTTGGGAGAGACGGACAGCAGAAATAATTTCCAAGAAAAGGAAAATCCATACTTGATATGAATTGGGTGAACAATTGTCACGACTTCTTCACTAAAGCAAAATCCATCACTGATTTTCGGTTCTGAGTTGAGAGAAAAATGTAAGCGATCCTGGGATATTCCCGTAGACGTGATGAGGAGAGGGAAGGGATCCAACTTCTTGTTGACTTTCTCTTTCAGAAAGACCTTTCCATTTTTCAGGTCTATGATGACTGGGCCCAGCATTGCTTTGAACCGTAACTGACTCCAGAAATGGAAAAATTCTTGGGCCAACTGGAAAACGTTATAGATATTTTTCTCCTCATCAGTTTCCTCATAACCTTTGTTGTCGTTCCTTCCAGATAGTTCAGAAGGCGGAGTTAGAATGCCCTTTTAGCGCAGGAAGAAAATCACGAGCCATTCCAATAAAGCGGGATCAGGAGCAGCTCCAATGGTGAAGCGGGACAACTCATCTTCTCCTAGCCGAATATTGTTTAGCTTTGCCCAGTAAAATACAATTGTCATCAAGGGTTTCACCCGGGGATCAAGTGTGCAATAATATTCCACCAAACGACAAGCCTCGACTTCCGGTAAGAAAGGGGGTGTTGCAAAGTAGAAATTCTTCGCATCTAAAAGTGAAATCGGAGAAAGTTCTTGTATGGTTCCAATCACTGGCCGCCGGCTCCGGATCAAGTGTAGCCAAGAGTAGGCATTTGGTTTGCTCTGAATAGGAGGGGTTGTCGTTGATTTTGCGCATGATTTCTCGTCCAAGTTCCGGATTTGAAGTGAGAACTCTTGACTCCAAAGTTAATAAACCTGAAATAATATGTAACATAATGTAAATTGGATTATTGTCTTCGTTATTTATTCAAGTTTTGACTAACTGTATTTTCATCGCTTTACGTACCAGAATATTCAAGATAGACAAAAATGTCAGGCTCAGAGTTCTGCAGTTTCAAGTAGCTGTTCCGGAACAATTCAATCTGGCAATCGAGAAAACCATGTGATTCAAAGAAACTCCTCAACGTCTTCTGAAACTCGATCAACACCTTCCAATCATCGTCATTGACTGCAATTTCATCCGTTATCTGTTGGAACAAATTTAGCAAGGAACCATTCTGTGATCTCCCAAGGGATTCTCTTGAATTGTTTTCCAATGCCACTTGAATTTCATTTTGTTCTTGAGCAGGTTCCAAATCAGCAAACGTTTCGTATTCAGGTCCAGGTTGAATTCCCTTTTTAATCTCCAGAATTCCATAGAGGACTTCCTCCTTCTTACATTGGAACAATGACTTCAGGACAACGTCAAAAACTATTCCACCTTCATGTATCTGCATTGATTCCATATAGAGTGCCAGCTTTTCCGCAGTCTTTTCCATTTGTGGACGAACAAAAATTTCAAACTTCTCTTGGCAGATATCAAAACGACGGTTGAGGAAGGGCTGCATCAGATACAGTTCGTCCTTCAATTCAGCTTCCAACTCCAGAGCTTTCTCTTTCCTCCACTCCTCTTCAAAAAAGTGCTGGTCCTTGATATCTTTGGGGGTGAGGGATAGTTCAATGAGCCCTTGCTCAATTGCAGATAAAACTGGAATTGTTTCGCCATTCACGGTGTTGATCACCTTTCCCTTGAGCTCGTTATCGCTGCAGAAGGCGAAGAACTCCTGTGCAAGCGTTAACATCTCCAAAACATACTCACCGCTTCCTTGGGCACTAACTGTATTCACCTTCTCTTTCCTCCACACCGCAATAAACCTTACGTCGGGTGGAAATGCGACGTTCATCCTCCTGTTTCCTTCAAAGAACGTGTCCCCCAACCTTGAAGCCCAATTAAGAAGCATTTGAAGCGTCGGAATGAGCCCCTTTCTGCCCAGGAAAAATAGTACCAACCATTCCAGAGCTGCTGGATCTGGAACGTTAGAATTTTCGTCAGCAAGAGTGACATTGTTCGCCCTCCCAATAGTGCACCAACAACAGGATTTGGCCTCTGGGTCAAATTTGAGAGTATTTTGCCAACTGACAGGTCACCACTTCCGTTTGAAAATCTGCATCAGTTACTAATCCAATTTTAAGTCCGCTCATCTCATCAAAATAGGGGTATCCAGCTTCCATCTCCTCAGAACTTGAGAGAAGGAGCGTGAACTGGGATACCTCAAAAAGCTTCTCAATCCGTCGTCGATTGAATAACAAAGGTTCATGTTGATACTTGCTCATGTAGATTAAAACCTGATTGGAGCCAGCATTTCTCAGCTTCAAATAGTTGTGGCGAAAGACGGTAGTAAAAATGCGCTCGCCTGCAATTTTCTGAATTCTTTCCATCAAATCCGTATAAGCCGTTAACTCTTCCTCGGTAATCTCCACCTCTCCACAAATCTCAGCAAACTGTGTGGAGAGTTGAAGAACAGGTACTTGCTCCAGTTTCACACCAGTCTCCATTCCCAGTTCCTCACGGACGACTCGTACGTTTTGGCACAACGCTGCTCATAATATTCTCAACAGGTCGATAAACGAGTTCCACTTCATTTCCAGACTTGAACAAAGTCTTTGGTACTCCTCGTACGTTGTTTCTCGCTCTGTTTCTTGCAGTGTCTCCATGTAGAATGCGACTTTCCTCGCCATTTTCTCCATTTCAGGACGAATTTGAGTGTCAAACTTACTCTGACAAATTTGAAACCGGAGGTATTGGAACGGCTGTCCCAAACATATTGCTTCTTCCAGCTCCGATTTCAAGGCTAACAGTTTCATTCTCATGAGTTCAAACGAACGCCAGTCCTTCAAGGCTGGTCTAATGAGACCTTCCTTAATTGCTGCCGAAACCGGGATGATTTCACAGGTAACTGTATTGAGCATTTTTCCTTTCAGATCATTTCTGTTGCAAAACTGCAAGAAGTCATGGAAGAGCTGCAACACATTCAAAACATATTGGCTGCTTCCTGGAGGTGGAACGTTCTCCGCTGTTATTACTTTCCATTCTCGAACCAGTTTTTCAGCGAATGGAAACGAGACATTAAACTCTGGGAGTCCCTCAGTAGACAAATCTCCACATTTAGCACGAATCTTCAGTTTTTCAAGAGTTGGAATGACATTTTCTTTACCAAGAAAGAATAAAACAAGCCATTCCAAGGCGGCGGGGTCGGGGATATTGGTAACGTCACGTCTTAACATTTGCATGGATGATAAGGTGATCTTATTTTCGCGTGCCCAATGCTGAACCAGAATGAGGACGGACTTTGCTCTGGGGTCGAAGCTGAAGAGGTATTTCGCTAGTTGGCAAGTCACAACTTCAACCTGGTGATCCAAATGTGTGACAATACTAACATGGAGGCCACTTTCCTTATCCAAAAATGGGTAGCCAGCTTCCACATCGCGGAGACGCTTCTGAGGCAGCACGTGGAGTTGAGAACCTTCAAAGAGATTTTCTATAGCCCTACGATTCTTTCTTAATGGGCCATATCGGAGGTCACTCAGATACACGAGGAGCTTATTAGACCCAGCGCTGCGAATCCCTAAATAGTGATGACGGAAAAGTGTTGCCATTCGTGCTTGAGGTAAGCGTCCTTGTGCGATCTTTAGAATTCGTTTCAGTAAATCGGAAATAACTTGGAGCTCCTTCTCCGGAATCTCCACTTGTGCGGAGATGTCAGCAAATTGCGCAGTCACATCTAGCATCTCCATCTCGTTCAGGTTCATTTTGAGGTTCTTCATATTCTCCTCAACAGTTGCGTCATTGATGGAAGAAGCAGTGGGGGTCGATCCCGGGATAGCTTTAAGGAGACATTAAATCATTCATGTTGATCTGAACTACTTCCAATCATTCATTTTAATGGAACGAATTCAATCTCTACTTACAACAATTTCCAGTACACTTCCAAATTGGAACGCTCCTCACTCCCGTCTTCTTGAAGTCGGCGAATCGGCTATTACTATTATGTCTTAAAAACTTTCTGTGGCAGCTGAAAACAGGCCTCCGCTGACGTCACAACTCAATACGGAAGGATGATTATAACGGTTACAAAACTATTGACTTGATTAATTGTTTACGGTGAAGTCCAACTAAATCAACTTCTTTTTAAACTCCCCGGGTCAAAAAGACTGCTCAATGTCTTTACAGAGAAATTGAACAAAGGAAATGCGTAGTTCTAAAAATGATAGAAATCAATGTAAGCATCACAGCAAATGCATATTCATAGCGGGTTCAACATGAGAGCTGCACGTTTTAGTTTTTAGTTTAGTTCTTATAGGAGTTCAGGTACAAAACTCATAATCACAGAGAAACACTGATCTGTAGAGTAATCTACCTTGTGTGCCTACAGAATACCTACTCCGTAGCAAGCAGCTCGAGCCGAATAGGAGATAGTACGCTGAGATCGCCCACGTAGAGGGGTCTGAGATCTTCAAAAAGCTTCTCAATCTGTCGTCGATTGAATAGCAAGGGATGGGTTGAAACTTGCTAATGTAGATTAGAACCTGATTGGAACCAGCATTCCGCAGCTTCAAATAGTTGTGGCGAAAGATAGTCGTGTATGTGACTTTAGAATCGTGCTCCCGCAATCTTCCCGAATCCTCTCAGTCAAATGGTTAGCACTAAGAACCTCGGCGAAAATGCCAGCTAACTGAATTGACAGGGAACGCTGGGCACTGTTTCTTCCACGCCAGACACTCCATTCTTAACTGGCCAGTAAATATTCTCCACCTGACTTCCAGACTGAAAAATGGGTCCTTTTCCAAATTGTCGTCTCTTTTCTTCCTATCAACCCTCTCTAAAAAAGTATAATTACAGACATAATAATTAATACAAAAGTACAAGCAACATACAAAGTTATCATTAAATAATTTATTAGTAACCTCCTTTAGCTCTGTCCATTTTCAATGTTTTGACTTCTCCGTTTCCGGTTAGTGCAGAACTAACACCAGTCTAAATTTCCACCGTTTCAGTTTCAATTGAATTGAGTTAAGAACTATCAACAGCAACCAACCTTAAAATAACAATATTATTTCAATCAGTTCTTAACTTTCAACTATTCTTACTCAAGTTATGCTTCTTACTTAACGTTAAAACAAAAATAGACCATTCGTTTCAAATGTTCGCGCCACGTTTGCCTTCGTTTGCTCTATGCATCGTTGCTGAGTTCAGTTACAGAACGACATTAGAAACGTTATGTCAAATGTAAGAATCAATGTCTAACTGTCGGTTGTCAGTTAATGTAATTTCAATTCAAACGGGGAAATGGTTTATCAGAAGAAATGATTGCTCATGTAAATGATGTGATCTCTTTGTGTCCACCTGGATTGTGAAAAAATTAGAAAGTATGAGCAGATACGTGAGCTATATGCAGACTCTTCACCTAAGTTTCGAATCCTAATTTTTAATATTTGTAGACAACGTTGAGTACACCCAAAAACTAATAAAATGCAACTTTTTATATGAATTTATGCTTCAAGATGATATGTTCATTCACAACCAACAAATGTCAAGCATAAGCATAGTAATTGAGAAATTCCTGAACAGTACTACTATTTTGAGTCCATAAAATGTGATCCCGCACATAATGGTACCAAAAACTTTTAAATTGATTGTGCGTTAAGAATTACAGTTTGAAACTTTTATATTTGAAACAGTTACCAATACATAAGAAACATGACATTTATCCTAACTATTTTTAGTGAGAAACCAACAAGGGATTTTGGATAGGCAGATTAAACCAGACTTTTTCTTACATGACATGAACGTTATGGCACCGTGAAGACACATTACCACGCGATTTCTACGCAAAACACCTCATCAATAACACGGCATCGGACACCACACACCCTCGCAAGGGTTTAGAGCAGCGTCGTCATAAATAAATAGATTGTATGCTACGATAAAGCATCAGCGTAGAAGAAGTAGACAGATTTGTGTTGAAATCAAAGCAGCTTTCCTAAAGGAAGGGACTCTGACAATCAACACGTTCTTTAACCTCAGCAACCCGACTTGGTGGCGCTGGCTCCAGAAGATTTGGTAATGCTCATGGTGGTGAAGGTCTCAGCCGTCGTGGGATGGATTCCGATCGTCGAGTCAAAATCTGCTTTGGTTGCACCCAGCCTGAGAGCCACAGCAAATCCTTGAGTAACTTCGCCAGCGTTCGGACCCAGGTAGTGAAAGCCTACGACGCGATACTGTAAAAGAATTTGAAATTAAACGAAATTCAAAAAAAAAATTCAGCTTTTGAATGATTTGCTTACGTTATCAGCCTTGTTGCAAACAAGCTTGCAATACGCCCTGTTTTCATCCGTTTCGGAAGGTAGCTTCCAACGGTTGGAAAAAGTTGTGGTAGACCTCTACATTAGCTCCATACCACTTGTAGCATCCTCCTCCGACAGTCCAATACATCCGTACTCTAGGAGTGAAGACAGTTGTTGGAATTTTTGTGTAGTCCGTCAGAGTCGTGGAGCCTTTGTACAGTCTCTGAAGGGAAATATAATCACTTTAACTTTGCTCAAACAGTCATATTGCGTTACTTTTTAGTGCCTACCTCAACCAATAGGTTTCCAGCTTGATGGCAACCGGCGTCAGTTCTGGACGATCCAGGGCCACATCCCCAATCGCGTAAATGTTTGGTGCCGTGGTTTGATCGCTGCTCGTAGTCAAAATCTTACCGGATCTAGAAAGAATAAAGATTAGTATGAATTTAAAAAAAAGCATTTTTCTGCATAAAACACTATGATTTGTTCCTTACTTTGTGTTCAATTTAACACCAACATTCTCCAAATTCAAAGGGTTTGTGCAAGGATCCCTCCCAACAGCAAACATCACTGTGTTCACTTCAACCTCCATCGTCTGGTCCCCATTGCTCTCCTTCGCTTTCACCAGGAGCTTGGGAGGAGAGCCATCACCCACTTTCACAATTTCAGTGGGCACCCAACCCCGAAGGAACTTGATTCCGTGACTTTCCATGTGATCCCCAATCATTCCAGCAATCTGCTGATCAAATCCGCGGAGCAGGATGGAACGACCATGACAGAAGTGTCGATTCCCAACCCAGCTAGAAACCCAGCGCATTCCAGAGCAATGTACGAGGCTCCAACGCAGAGAACCTTTCCCGGATGGTAAGGAAGGGAGAAAAGGTCATCGGATGTGATGGCATATTCGGAGGCTCCAGGAATGTCGGGGTATTTGGGACGACCACCCACAGCGATGATGAATTTGTTGGAGGAGATGATTTTCTTTTGTCCTTTCTTGTTCACAGTCTAAAAATGATTTGAAAATTAAACTACCAAGAAAAAAAAAAATAATTTTTTACAGTTCAAAATTACCTCAACAGTGTTTTTATCCACAAAGCGAGCATACTCATTCAAATAGGTGACGGAACCATCCTTCAACGCAAGTCGGTAGCCCCAGTTCAAGGATCTGATGTAATTTTGAACGTTTTCCACCAGAGTGGCCCACTCGTGTGAAGCTAGTTCATAAAAACCAGTTATAATAATCATAAAAGTGTTCAAAAACCAGTTTAAAACATTTTACAGCTTCTTACGCAATTGATTAACATTCCAGCCAAAACTCGGCGCATCTCCGATAGTCTGGCCGATGAGCGCCGCCTGATGCATCAGCTTCTTGGGGATGCAGCCCACGTTGACACAGGTGCCTCCCAAACCCCATGATGTACCGAGGGGAGTTGGCTGAACAAAGTCACAAACAGCGACCTTCTTTCCCAGCTTGGCAGCCGCCTTTGAAGCAGCTAGTCCACCGGATCCACCTCCAATCACGATCAGATCGTATTCAAAAGAATGCTTTGAAGAATCCCCGGCTCCAGCTCCAGATTCTCCTTTGATGAGGGCAGCAGCCGGTTTTCATCGAAGGCTTGGAACACGTCAGAAGAGCGCCAATATGCTGACCCCGGATGTACACGTTGGGGACGGTGCGCTGACCAGACTTGGCGAGAAGAGCTTCTTGCCATTTTGCTCCTTCATCTACAAATCATTATAAAGTAAAATTACATCTTATCACTAACACTCCAAGCTCATGTTTATTACCTCCTTCCATTGTGTCCAACTCGATGACTTTGAACTGGACCCCAAGATCAGTCAAGAGATTCTTCACCTACAAAAATCCCCAATGATTATCAGTCAAAGATAAGACAGATGATCTAATATATGTTATCAGCTGATGACAAATTACCTTTGTACAAAATGGACAAAACGTCTTGCTGAAAACTATCACCGAGTTTTCAGAGATAAGCCCATCTATCTTGGCCTTGACGGCACTTCCACCTCCTCCGGATGGTGGCATGCTGCTCAGAAACTGACGACGGAGCTCGAGATCTCTGCTTCCAACAGGGGTGATCACTTTACTCCACAATATCCCACTGTGAAGCGGGTAGCTCCTCCCAAATTGATGGAGACGGGCGAGACTAAACTTTCTGGAGTTGGAGGGTAAAGTTGTTGTCCTTGAGTAAGATGATAAGCCACTAGATAAGGTCCTTCGTAGTAAACTATGCATTTGTCGTTCCACGACACGTGTCAAGTGACAGTCAATCACCTGCTTCAGAAAAAAGTAAACATAATGAATAAGTCAATATCATTAACTAATTAGAATTGCTTATCAACCTTTTCTTCTACACCGCAACGCCTTCTCAATGCACTGATAAGGTCGTCAAGCCAGTCGATGAATTTTTGCCCACCCAAAAAGTAGTTCAAAATTTGCGTCACAGCCTGGTCAACAAAGAATCACATCTGGGGCACGCTGAGATTTGTACAGTGAAAGTAAGAAGTGCATGCAATTGATCATGAATAATTTTTGGTTTTTAAATAAATGTGCTGATAAGCAAATCATAGTTTAAGTGTAGGAAAAAGTTTCCAGGTAACGATGGTTTTGGATAGATGGAAATGCATTGGGTTTGGTCATCGTACCATTATTTTTCATATATTCTACTTGAAACCTGATATTATGGTGTTACTTAGAAAGTTTGCTGTCGCATGAATGTTAAAATTAGATGATGATGTCGATGATGCGATAATATTAATAGAGAATGGTACATGCATAAATGTTTGATAATTATGCGCATATATAAACGTGCTTGGGTGGATATGGTTGAATGGCATACTCACAGACGAATGAGGTCAAACAACGCGATGATATATACCTACGCTTTACCAGAGAACGCACATTAATATGCAGGTAAAACAGACTTTGTTGGGTTTCTCAGTATCGCTGATAATTATTCGCAAGTTACCTTAGGTGGTAGGTTGTAGCTGCTTCAAGCCAAAATGTAATACTATCGAACTCGGCAGCGACAGATGAGCTTTTCCTAGTCGTCGAAACGGTAATTTTTTATCACTGACTGCTAGTTTTATTTTGTCAGAAGCAATTTACAAATGTTCATCAAATTTTATTTTCTGGCGTTGCTTCACGGAGTATTTGGTGATAGTAGACCCAAAATCACAGTGACATTTGGAAACGGGACCACCATTATCATTGACCATTCCGCATTCCTTAATGTTTCAGAAGACGTTGTAGGACCCGTGAAACTCATTTGTACCGCGGAACATTCCATCACTTGGAAAACAAAGGTATTTTAAGACCTTCTCAAATTTATTTTAAGCTTGTACATTTCCATTTACGTCGTATTTTAATAGGCATTATCAGAAAATATGGGAGACCCCAACAAACTAATTCTTGAGCCATCACTTCTCAATGATGCAATAGAACCTAGATATACGCAAGCGACGGCCATCAAATCATTTGGCAAACTGACTAAATTCCATTCAGCCCTATATATTTGTCAACCAGAAGGAGAGGGCTCATTCTACAATACGGCGTACCTGAACTGGTCGTGATTCCATCGACACCCCGCCTGAAATCTCATTGAAATTTGCCAACGGGTCCGTCATCTATTCAACGAGAGTTCACCAATTTCACGTTCCAACTGATGTTGGAGTTCCTGTAGAACTAGCGTGCACTGCACATTACCCCATTTTCATTACTTTGGAAGGTTTGAAAAGGGATAAGGTAATGGTGAGACTGTTTATCTAAAAAGTATAATGCAACCTTGAGAACCTTGAATCTCTTTCTATTCAACGGCATGTTTAAGTTACAGATTACAGGACAAGATAATGATGACTTTCAAACTAAACTACAATACTCCGAACCAAATCATTCCATGTTTAAAATAACATTCAAGCAACTGCTTCCGTCCCATTCAGGAATATATCTCTGTGCGAATATAAATGGTGTTGGACCACAAGCGAAGGTTTATCTCAACTTTACTACTCCAATATCAAGTGGAACTGCCGAAAGAAGGAAACCCAATGTCGGCGTTTATCTTCTGCTTTTGTTTTTGTACTTTACGAGTGCATTGTTGAAATAAAATGAGGAGATGCTTGTTTATTTTGTACTCATTTGTGGGCAATACATATTGATTTATTGTGGCAATAAACATCATGAGCTTCAACATAATGTAACGTAATACTCACCGTCAGAGGAAAACTCAACATTAATTCACATTCATAAAACGTAACAGTCCAGTTAAAATCCAATTCTGTGCTCTTATACTTTTGATTTTTATGAGAATAAGCATTGGGTGGGTTTTAAAAATGTATCCATGGACAGATGTATTATTTAATCGAAGCGAAACATTGTACAATTTACATGTTGCACAGAACGGAAAACAAACAGTTTTGGAGTAACTGAATCCTCGCTTCTGCATCAACGCAATAAAATGAATCTTCATGCAGCCTACCCAACGCAATGGATATGGTACGGTGTTACATGGAAAATGACATTTTACCCTCGCAATCCTCGCATAAATGATAAAAATGTTGACGATTATGATGTAATAATATGAAAATAAATGGCACATGCAGACAAGGTTGGATAATTATGCGCATATATGAATGTTGGTGATAGATGAATATTTAAGTATTCTCGCTACAACATCCCGTCATAAAAGACCAGCCAGGCTTCTACATACTCGCAGAAAATGTGAGCTTACTTGACTTCATTATGTTACGAGATGATCTGTGTTTGGAAACTCGATTGATATATTTTTATTACCGGCTTCCAAAGAGCGCACACTTAAAAGTATTAAGCAATCTTGATGGTATACTTGATGGGGTACTCGATGTACTGACAACATATCAATTTCAATTCTGTTTGCAAACAATGATTGAAAGATTTCCACAAAACGGTAAGTTTTCATTCTTATTGTCACATACATTTTAGATTTTACGTTCTTTGCGAAATATTTAGTACTCAACAAAATGTCCGTTATAGCCTATCGCAAATCCCAGTGGTGTTTGGGAAGGGTATCAGTAGTATTCAGGTTTTTGAAAACTTTATGGGATTATTTCTACTAAAATTGCCAAATAAAACGCGTTTTAATACCCCAATCAATTGTCATAAACCCAAGTATAATATTATTTTCTGAGATTCCTACTATTGCGTTTGCTGATAAAGTTTTATTCAGTGCAGTACAACATGTTTTACAGCTCCAGTAAATATTTTGTATGTTACTAAATGTCTATTATCATTGATTGTGAGTCACAATAATTTCGTGCTATGCATGCATAATTTATTATGCGCATAAATTCAACGTCAACGTTTACCAAATATGGCAACCTGTGTCTGTATTTCTTTGCTTATTCACAACTTTGTAAAATATTGCTTCTTTTATTCTAATCGGGTAATGCCGTAATGCGAAAAAGAAAAGCACATTGAGAAATGATTGCATGAGTATGTATATATATTGACGTAGTTGGTGTTACTGGGTATATGGGTGAATAAACCCTGTCCTAAATAAAAAGTAACAAACATCACCCTCATTACGAATCGTAGTCCTTGTCATTACTTTAGGAACAGGATTGATGATGTAAATTCACACATGATTTTGCGTAGACTTTGGCATATTAGTTTGGGATCAAATTGAAACACTCTCCCAAAGTCGGTGGAAATCTTTACCACAGTCAGCCCAGTCTTCTTCACGACGGTCAAATATAATATTTAATTGTTACTGACTAGCTATCTAAGCGTCTTCTTGTGTCTTGGAGTATTTTTGTGTTCAGAAGCCATTTATAATGTTCACCATACTTTTTATCCTGGTGCTACTTCGCTGGGAACTCACTACTCAACAAAATATTGGGGATACGCAACACGAAATCGAAATCACAGTGAAATTTGACAATGGAACCATAATAAATGTTGACCATCGTTCGCCAGTTCTTCAGCTTACAGATCTAGTTAGAGGACCCGTGGAAGTCATTTGTACAGCGGATTATCCCATTACTTGAAAAAACGGGGTACTATAAGATTTTTCTATTAATTTCTGCAGTGAAATCAATTAATAAAGTTTTTCATATATTTGGTTTTTCAGGCACCACTAGAAAACTTGGCAACTCCTAATAGGTTAATTAGGAAACCATCCCATCTCCATGATTTAACGGCACCTCGATATTCAATATCAAAATCTACTATAACATTTAACAAACTTTCTGAGGCGCATTCAGCTAAATATATTTGCCAGTCGAAAGGACATCATTCATCATTAAATTCAGCTACCTTTGATCTGATAGTGATATCCTCACATACTCCACCGATTGCTGATACTCTACCTAAAATCTCATTTAAATTTGTCAACGGGTCTATTATTCGCTTTCACAAAAACTCGTCAGAACTTGAAGTTCAATGGATGTGGCAGTTCCAGTTGAATGACATGCAGTGCAGAATACCCAATTACTTGGAGAAGATGACAATAAAACCAAGAATAGAATGGCAGGAAGAAATAGAGCATTAAGAATGACTCCCAAATAAAAATTGAATACTCGGAAGAAAATCGGTTTATAATTAAAATAACATTCCAGCAACTAATTTCGCGCAACTCGGGAATCTATTTCTGTGTTCCACGCTATGCGTCCAATTCAAGGGCTCCTGAAATGTGGGCAAGCGTAGTCTATACTTTATTCGGCTAACAAATACGATTGTTCCACTCGAATCAGAACCGATTGCATACAATCTCAACAGCAGCGCTGAAGGAAGCAGGATTCCAAGTCTAAGCATTTTGGTTTTATTATTGTTTTCATACTTTGTAATTGTATCAAATTAAGGAGAACTGTGTTCTATAAAAATTTATAAACTGTTTAAGAAAACCTCTGTAATTCATTTCCAAACAGCACAATTCAAATATTTAACAACCAAAGAACAGAATGGATTTTACATTCATGATCTCACTGCTCTTGAAAATGTTCTCAATTCGTGAATCAAACTTGAGAATTAACCCCATTAGCCAAAAAATAAGCTCGTCAATAAACAGCCAAGGTAAAATCAAATTCTGAGAAATCCTGATTTTAATTTTATTACTAATATATTATTATAAAGTAGAATAATTTTTATATTCCAATATATCATCATTAATCATTATACATGAGTTCACGCTGGGCAAAAATATTTCTAATTGATGCATGCATAAATATAATGCGTATAAATCCACCAATGCATGGTTACTATTTCTTTGATGCTATAAGGGTTATCTATAATATGATAAATATTAATTATAAAAGATAAGAAAAGAAAGAAAGATAAGACTAAATTATACTAATTTCCAATTTAACTCAATTGATGTTAATTCAACCTTTTCTACCTGAAAGGTTAAACATTGGAGTGTATCTAACTCAAAAGAGTATTTAAGTCCAATTAAGTTTTATACACTCCTCACAGTCTGTATGAGTTGGTGCGAGATCCAGAGAGTGGATTTTCGCCTTCTCCTCATGAGTCACTATCCGTGATGGGATGTGCAATTGCAATAGGCCAGTGAGTGGGCTTTGTAGTTGGAAACTGCTGATTCGGTTTATTATGTACGCTTTAGGTACATTACTAAGAAGACTTTGTATCGGCGTCGTCTTCGTGCTGTCGTCTGTCGTCTGTAAGTCTTGTCGTCTGTCGTCTGTCTGTCAAACACGAATAACTTTCGAACCGTTTGACATTTTTTGAATTCTGTCTTCCCATCGATAGATAAAGGTCAAAGCGGAGGATGAGTTCGAAGCAATAGGTTATCTGGGGTCACGGGAACAAGTTCAAAAGATAAGCTGGCAACTAAAATGATAAGGCGCACCATATAGCTTATGATGACATCCTTCGAAAGGTATTGCTGTGGGCTGATGATGATATGCATCGCAAAATTCAAATCGAGAAAGTTTCGAACAAGGTCAAAGGTCACGGATTTAATGGTTCAAATGACGCAAACATGGCTTGTGATATGCCAGTTCGAAAGCTACTGTAGTGCTTTAATGATAATATGTAGTGCAAATTGAAATCGGAATTCTGGACAGGGTCAAAGGTCACAATAAGTTTTTTTAAATGACAACATAGTTTATGATATACCATTTGAAAAGCTACTGCAGTTGCTGTTTATAAATATCCATGCAAGTTGAATATTTGAATTTCAAACAGAGGGTCAAGATCATGCACTTTCCATGACAGCACTAGGGTGTGATATGTCGCATTCAAAGCTGGTTTTTTGGAAGATTTCACTTATATACATCATTTTTATGTCCCGCAAAAGTACACGCCGCTTAAAGGTACATTGCTACATCTCGAATTGTTCCGGTTTATTTTTTTGCCTAGTTTCTCCCTTGTTTTATATTAATAAACCCTGATTCATAACTTGTTTGGTTTTACCCTTGGTTATGATGATTTTTCCTATTCAACATAACATCCGTTTATAATGCTGTATTTTTAATTAACGTCAGCAAAATTCGGCATTGCTGCATGTGCATATTATTAGGGCAATCATGTTACTAGGAAAAATACTTATTAGCGTTACGCAATCCATGCAAATTTCAATGACGGTCATTTTTATAACCTCGCATGCGAATGTTCCGATAATCAAATGTTTTAATTTCAATCCCGTTTTACAGGAGTTTTGAGATATCAAAGTTGTTCACATCAGTGCTCGCTGTGGCTTTTTTCTTTGCAGTTACGGAGTTTCTTGGATGTAGTTTTCGCAGCCAAAATGTTTTTCTGCTAGCCTCCTCTTCCACCTTCCACAAAGTTCGTAGACAATTAGTGAAGATTAGTGACTTCAGTCCTACAAATCAGAATAAAAAATGGGGACGTGTATTTTCTTTATTCACTTTTCAATCTTCATTTGTCAAAAGGGAAAACAAAGGACCTGTAGAACTAACGAGTAATTTACGGACCTCATCCCTCACCGAATGGAAAGATATTGCGGTCCAATGTAGGTCCATATGAATGATTATAAACCCCACAATATGGGGTTTCACTGGGCAGTTTTTCTTTCGGCGTAACAAACGAATTGCGAAGTTCAGAAGAAGCCGCTGTTTTGACCAACGGCTCAAGAATTTATGGGATTTAAGACAACGGTGAAATTTGAAAGCAAGCCTGGTTGTTGGCAGTTTTTGTCAAAAATAATAGAGAACAAGAATTATTGTGGTAAAAAAAACCGCTATTACATAAAATCATGCAATTCTCAACGTTTTCGGGGAAAAATTGAGATTTGTAAAATATTCGAGATAAATGCAAAGGGGGGACCAGGGCTCCATTTTCAAGCAAGGTTAATTAGCATAGGCGCTTTGGAGTGTAATGTAGTGGCCAGCGGAAACAAAACTGCCCAGCCGAAACCCCATATTAGGGATTAATTATGTATTCATAACACATTTTGGCCGCATATCGTTCCATTCGTGTGGCGTACTTTAGCTCGTTAGTCGAAGCTATAGGACATACCTGTCCTCTAGCTGGCAGGTAAGTAAATGTAATATTAGGAAATAAGAATGATGAATAATTATAATGAAAGTTAGCATGATAAATTAAGTGAAAATTGTAGTAAGAGGTATTTAGTATATGTTATTAATAATAGATGAATCATATTGAATATGAAAGAGAATTTAGAGAAAGAAAGATAAGTTAGTAGAGAAAAAATTAATGTATAGTATAATTGAGAGGGTTAAGAATATGTGTGTTTATTTAAATGATGTATTGTTTATTTTATATAGTGAGGTATAGTATTAGAGTACGATATGTAATAGAAGTGGTAAAATAAAATAAAAGATATGTTAGGTATATAGAGAAAAGGGAGAGAAGTAAAAGACGTAAATAAAAATAGAAGCAGGATGAGAGTGAAGGAAAGAGAATAAGAGGAGAAGGATGGTAGAGGAAAGATGAGATATGATAAAAAAGGATGGAGAGGAAGGAATAGAAGATAAGAGAGGAAAGAGGAAGAAGAAAGATAGGAAGAAAGGGAAGAAGAGGAGAAGGAGAAACTGGTAAGAAGATAGAGTGTAGAGAAAGAAATGCAAAGATGGAGGAAAGAGGAGGAGTTTAGTATTAGAGGATAGGGAAGGAGAGGAAGAGAAGAAGATAGGATATGGAAATAGAAAAAAATGAGAAAGAGATAGAGAGAAGATGAGAAAAGAGATAGTGAGAGAGAGAATATGAGAAGTGAAGACAATAGGAAGAGAATTAAGGGAAAAGAAAGGAGTGGAAATAGCAAGAGATAGACGAAAATAGAAAGAAAAGATATATGAAGTTGAAAAAGAGTGGATGAGGGTAAAAAGAGATATGGAAAGTAAGGAACTGGAAAGAGGAAGCAAGGGAAAAATAAGGAGGGAAAGGTGTAGAGAAGAGAAGATCGAGGAAGAATAAGGAGAAACGAAGCGAGAGAGGAGGGAGAAGAGATTAGAAAGGAGAAGAAGATGAAGAAGAAAGGATGAAAAAAATGAGTGTAGATAGAAGGAAAGGTTAGAGCAGGGTAGAAGAAGAAAAAAAAGAAGTAGAAGTAAGAGAAGAAGATAAGAAAAAAAGAGAAGAAGAGAAGAATTAAAGAAAGAAAAGAAAGGAAGAAAGAGAGGGATTAAAAGGATTGGAGAGAACAACAGATAGAGGAGATACATAGAAGGGGATGGAGATAATAGTGGAAGATAGGAAGAAGGAAAAGGAAAATGAAGAGAGAAAGGGAATTGAAAGTGAAGAAACGAGGAAAAGGAGAAGATGGAGAGCTATTAGATAGGTGAAGTGAGGATAGAATAAAGAGAGAGAAGATGAAAGAAAGAGCAAAAGAGAGAGAGAACCCGGAAGAAATGGAAATAATTTAATAAGAATTTAAATAGGTAAGTAGAAAATGAGTATATATATGTGTAGAGAATATGGTTAGAAATATTAAAAGGTATATTTAATGAGTAAGATAATAAGTATATATATATATATATGAATTTGACTAGGTTTGAGTTGAGAAGATGAAGAAGTTTAAATTAGATAGTGTAAAATTTATATAAAAAGTATTTAATATTGGTAAAGAAAATAGTTATTAGATGTAGTAAAGTAAATTAGTAAAAGGAGAAGAACGGAAAGAAAAACGTCCGTTTCAGTTCAGTTGACTAGTGTTTCAATATACGTCCGTGTAGATAATGTTGTTAAATTGGGGGAATACGGGGGAATGAACGTATGCATTTGAAAATGTAATAGCAATTGCAAGAATCTGGGTCCAAGCATCTGTGAACCGCCGTCGCAGTTTAGTGAGTTATGAATTATGAATGGCATTGTTGCCCTTTTTCGGTATACAAATATTTTTTTGGTTTTGGCCCTTTCGAGATTGTCTCATGGGAGAAAGCATTTCTGTGAATTTTTTGTTTTGGAGTAATTTAAAAACTTTAATGCTAAGCTAGATATTTTTCACAAATTGTTCAACATCCCCGTCCAGTGTTTGGGTTGAATCCCTAGCAATAAAGCAAGGATTCGGTTGGTAGAAAATGTTACTGAAAAGATAAACGGAATTGGCATTCTTACCTTGTAATGTAATTTCGTGCGATTACTTTTTGTAATTGAAAGTCATCAAAATCTATTCAAAGCGGCTTTACAATTAGATATAATGTTAATTTTGTTTCTATTTTTTCCAGGATTACGAATCAACCTTCATGCAGTTTTGTCACTTTTGATAAGTTTAGGTGGAAGGGGCATCCAATTGAAGCTGGTTTCCGGAACTACAATGGAATGAAGTTTTTAGAAGTTGACTACCTCGTGATTAAGATATAATTTAGCTATTTACTTGTATGAAAAAGTACATGTATGTTATGAAAACATGTTTATTTGATCAACATTATTTATTATTGTTACTAGCTGATTTTGGACTTCCAATAGCATTTGCGTAATTGTGATTGTGAGATACTCACTAAATTCTAACATATCGCTTAAGTTCATACCAAACTGAATAAGAATCAAGTATATAGCTTATCTATTTAATTGTATGATATAATATCTGTAATAAAAATTCTCAGGGTTTGCAAACATTCGAGTAGTAATAGTTAAAACTAAAGCAGACCAAATTATAAGTCTGTATTGCACATTGCGTATAAATTAGACTTTTTCTGTTGGAAACTGTAAAAATGACTAATAACAATAGTATAGGTTAACAAGCACTAAAAACGCAAAAATGATTACAAAATAAATTTATCACACAAGTGACATAATAACAGGTAATATGTAAACTTAAAGTGCATATAATAACATCGCAATCAACTACATTATCTATAAGTTATATATAAGCTACAACATCAGTAAGTTAACTATATTATTGAGCAAACAAATAGATACTTCTCTACCGGTGAACTACGCTGAAATTCCAATGAACGCCCGTCTCCGTAATAAATCCTGACTCTGTCTTTCCCTGCCCACACCTTTGACATCACCTTATCACTCCACCCATTTCTTTGCAGGTCTATCTTCAATTGTTTACGACAGCTATGAACCAATTCTTGACTCGCCTCACAAATCTTTGCTGACCATTTTGCGTACATAAACACAACCAAAGTGCTAACAGTAAAAGCAGCGATAAAGAACGCAGTAATAACCATGGGAAGTTTGTCCCCTGCAATGATTATGACCGCAGCCTCTGGGCATAAGAAGAATTGGGACCCAGCCATTGCCAAAATACTTTCAGACTTTAAAAAGTTGTGCATAGTTTTAAATAATACTTGAATTTGGCCATAAACCGTATTTATATGAACCATGCGACTTTGACCTAAAACGTGTAGTTCGTGCATAATATTTCGTGTAACAAAAAGAGGAATAAGCCATAATATGTAAGCACACCTTACATAGTCGTAATAAACTGTAAACATTAGCAGAGCCCTAAGTGCAAATATTCCTATGGAGTGTGCTAGGTTTTCAGAGAGAAGAATTTGAAAAAGGTAAAAATACGGATCCATGTTACGAAAGCATGCCAATAAAACCATAATCGGGGCAGGGATTATGAACACAATCACTAAAAGAGCAGCGAGGATACCGGTCCAATCAATGCGAGAAGGGTTGGCTTGCCAGATATTCCCGTCTGCAAATGTTTTTAAACAGTTTTAGAGCTTTTTATATAAGGAATTAAAGAAAAATCGTATTGCCAACACGTACCATGCCTCCGTTGTAATTCACATAAAGCAAACAATGCATTTATTGAAGGTATTCCTTCTGGGAATAAGAAAATATTTGCAAAATTCCAAATAAAAACTGATCCCATGGCGATTAGAACGGCATACCCAGTTTTTATAAACAAGGGAAGCCTCACTAAGACACCAATGTAATCCAGAACAAGTAGGAGAAAACAGGGAAACATGAGACTTAGGATAGCGAACACCTGGAAAGCTAAATGGCGTGAATTGTTAGATGGGGTTAATTCAAGGGACGTATCAGATTGTATTCGAAACTGTAAGTGGGGTGAGTACCAATGACGATTTATCCAACATTCGCTTTTAGTAGCGAATTTTAAAAGTGGTGTACATAGTGAATTTGTCGTTGGGCAAAACGTTTGTCTGGCCCTTCTTGAAATTTCTGAAAAACGTATTTTTTGAGTTCCTACGAATTTCATTTTTATTTTAGACAAAATACGGAAACAAACGTATTACTAGCAAAATGTTACAAGAACTATTGAATTTCGTATTTTGATCTTGTACATATAACAGTTAATTCTTACTTCCAACAACATGTATTGCCTTTCTGTCTGCTTGTCGTGTTTGTTTTTTAGTTTTACCTGAACATGCGTGCTATTTATTTTTTTAAATTAAATTTATTCCCAAACATCAGAAAATAGATTGAGAATTTTCCAATTTAAATTTACATGAACTTCAATTAGATTGGCTTTAGTTTTGGTAATGGAATTGATACTCACGACATGAAAAAATAAATTGAATTTTACTAAGGCAGAATTTAATATATCAAATACATAGCTGGTGAAAGAAAATGTTATTGCCCCATTTCTTCGGAATTGTTGACTAGATTCTGTTTTCTAAATTACTTTGATCTGTACTCACTTTGTACTATAAAACCTCGTCCCCAAGACTTCATAACTTATTCAAAGAAACATGTTTTTGGGTTTAAAGAAATTAGGTTAACGATTACTAATCAAAACCTAAACTAATCAGCAGACTTTAATTCGTAGAAAAACGAGGTACCAGTAATGAAAAAGAATTCCAATTGCGGAAGCCAATTCTCTTATTGCCCCAACCGATAGCTCCTATGCTCATGCAAATCATATCAAAGCAAAATTATGAAGAATATCACCGTCATGCATCATCATATCCCAGGAACTTTCCTTATGGAAGTTAAAGCATATAACAAGTCAACATCATCATCAGTTCTGGTAAATGGCTAACCTAACTTCACTTGAACTCCCGATCACGACTGTTGGGGCATGTTGATATGCTTTAACATAAGGATCCAAGTCGCTGAGTTGAATGATGAATGAAAAAACATTTTTTTATATGATTTGGTTTGGAAGGTTCAAAGGCGTTGAAAGAGATAAAAACAACTAGGTCCGTTTGCTGGAGGATTGAGTCACCTCACTCATAATGCTCGCTCATAACTTGTTACGGAGATTCCATTATGTTTTCATGAACGAGTTTTTAAAACATTAAAAAACTCAGAATGTCAAACAGTGTAAAAGTAAAGGGTCAAACGTTTTGAAAACTCAACAAATTCGGATTTTTCAGAGCAATACGCATCGGATAAGCATGCCGTGTTTACCCAATCTTCAGCGATATCAAATGTCCAGTTTTTGCTATAGCTAAACACAAACTGTTAATTGTTAAACGGTTGGAGTTTTTGAGAGTTAACTATGTATGTTGTATGTTTCTGATCTACAATTTTTTCACCAATCCAGAAACATGCCACAACCGTGGTCATTTAATTAACAGACATGCCAATACCCAATGCGAAACCAATTTAGTGCGGCGAGTGCAAAAGAATATTTTTATTTTTATAATATTTTTCGATGCTTTCACAAACTTTCTGTATATCAAGGCACCGAAAAAAGTAAAATGCTTGTTTCCCTTATGTTTCGAACCGAAGGCATATATCTATGTAGTATCGTTATCGTTCAGATCGAAATATTTCTAAAACATGATAAGCAAAACGCGCATTCTCGTGTAACGTAATTATTACAGAAAATTCACAAACGCTTTTTTACATTTGCTCAAATTTGGGTAAACGGGGAAAAGCGCAATTACAGTTTTAACTGAATACTCCATGTGAACTCCACTTAAAATTACAGATATATGCTGGACATTTTGCTCGTAACTTTCACCGGATATAAAAGTTTTCTATTAGTTATTTTGTGCCTTTGGTTAATATGAAGAAGATCCGTTACGTCGTCTGTCTGCGGGCATGATACCTTTTGACCTTTTTGAATTCTGATTTCAGCAATCGATTACTTAGGAAACATTAGGAGCCAAGGTCTAAGATGGATGCAAATCTGAACTTTCAAAAAGGCTCAAAGTTCATGATTAATATTTCGAATGACTCACATGGATAGTGATATCCCGATGTGCCAAGATGTTCTTCTAGAATGCTTATTTCATTCTGTAACTAAATTCGGCTCATATTATGATGTTGACCGGAAGTTTCTTTCAATCCGATTCGGCAAGCCGAATATTAGTTACGACATTCAGAATGCCTGCGCGAGTTTACACCGAAAATTTTTCAGTAACGTTTAAGAAGATAATCCGAAGCTTTTTAGATGCTGATATATGAAACTAACTTACGTAAAAGTAAACTCAACACATATACACACGTACTCATATTCAGATTTATTAAGCAATAGTATGTAACAAGGGAAAACATATTCTATCAGTACTCATCGGTAAAATACGCACTTATGACTAATATCGTTTCATAGTTAATGATATTTCAAACTCTTGGCTTAACTGTTTAACAATATATATTCCTAAAATGGAACTATCCATCGGATAATGTTTTACGTTTTCTTGAAACTCTAAATTTTTACATACGTAAACATTGTCATTATTTAAACGCTTAGCTACTTTAAGAAACTAAATATAACTGCTCCATTTGTCAGGAGGCGAAAACAGTTGTCGCCGTCGTTTACAACTAATTCGTAGCCTGTAATTACAATTAGACTCGCGTTTAAACACATTTGAATTCGAAAACTGTTCATACTCTATTATTCTCTACATACTTGTTCTAAAGGGTAATTTTTTGAATGTAACATTCATTTTGATATCTTGATGACAGTTCTTCGAATGGGATACTAAAATCAGCCATAAAAATACTATAGGACATGTAAACAAATAAATATAATATGTATTTACTGTGAATTGTTTTTACAAAGAGAGTCATTTAAAACTAAGGATGGAAAATTGGATCTTTTCATGTCATGAGCATCCCCCGATGAGTCAGAAGTGCTTAGGTCAACTTGACGTCGCGTTGATTGACCCGTGTAAGATTCCGCAATTCGTTTGCGCCTCCGTCGAGTAGTCGCTTCCTCATTTGCTGATGTTTCTATTGTTGACGTCTCCTCTGCCCGGATACATCCCTGTCTAGCTGAAATCAGTGTTTCTGTTTGAACGAATATGAGTAATTTAATTGAAGACAGATTATTGATGGGTGGTTGCGTACTTGTACATAAATGTATATTTACTTACCAAATAAACCTTTCACAACAACTTTGTGACAAGTCCAGTCCTATTGAGAATTCTCGTGTTTTTGGAGGAAGGTGTTTAATTTCGGCCCTTTGTTACTTGGCCAAAACAAGTGCTACCGTCCGCGTTTAACCATGCACAAGAAACGCAACCGCTCTTTCTTCGTTGGTAAATTCTACCACTGCAAATTTTTTACTGACTGAAATACTGACATAGTTGCGCATTTATTGTACCACTTCACTAAAAGTAAAACTGAGTGAATCTTTACTGTTCAATAATCAAATGACCGATGAATAAGTCGCACAACCGATGACTAAACGATCCGAGTGTAAGTATTCACCCAAAATAAGATGGGAAATGGCTCGTAATATTTATACCTGCCGCAAACAGCGGCAAAGCTAGTGCAAAATTGTTTTTATCCAAACCCACTCAATCGCTGTGCTTTTCGTTTGAATAAACTTGAAATGGATAATTTGTATTCTTGCAACTTGTAGCATCTGTATGTTGATGAGCTCCTTACACACGTCTATCTACCATACGGACAAAGGGATACCTAAAATATCCGTACAGAGATTGATAACAAAAGTTATGCATATTTGACAATGCATAGCATTTTGCTAAGACGGGCCGAATGTGGGCAGCGTTTTGCATTTTCCCTAACAAATGCTCATAAAGAAGCTAAACTCGGTTAATGTTTCTTATTTGTCGGGGATGTAATGCCGGAGTTTTGGCCGAGAAATACCGAATGATAATAAGACATTATCCCCGCGAAGCATTGTTGGGCACATCGGATATCATTCTAAAGCTACAGGAATTGGCGGATGATAATTAATACATAGCTACGTTAAATAGGAATTAGGGACACGCTAGGTCAAAAATTACGTAATCAAATAAATGCCTAAAGGTACATTGTTAGGCATCTTGACTTGTCGCGTTGTTATCATGAATATTTTTATAGCGGTTCTGAAAAGCAGTTAGCTTACATTCACGTTGAAACATTCCAACAAGCATGGCAATAATTTTGTGAATGGTAAACTGAGAATAATGCGCTTTGTATGCTCCCATATTAAACAAGCTTTATTTCACATAATTTCAGCGTTAAACCTGGAAACCGAGTGTTACTTATGAAAATTGTAGCAAAAAACATCCAATTGCAGGTTGTTTACGTCACGATATTCGCTAATATATTCATTCCAGAGGTATTAATATCTTGCCATTGAAAATAGAACAATAAAACAAACTCCTCATGTGTTTACAAACCGAGTTGACGGAGAATATAATTTTTGAACGCAACAACCAGTGGGCGGAAACAAAGGTATGTGGGCCGGCGGTGCAAGGCTGGACCATGAAGGCCCTTCTCCAAATTGAGATAATAGAATATAAGCAAAATAAAGAGTTTAGCGGTAAGACTTATTCATTGTACATGGCACACTATTTTTTAGACACAAAAAGAGCTGAGGATGAATGGACATCTCCCATTACAATTCTTATACTTCCTGACAACAAAACTGTTTTACGCATAACTGTTATTCAATTTATGCAGCACTTCTAAACGATTACCGAGTTCAACTGAATCGGAAATAAATCAAAGTTCCCCCCCCCCCAAATTAAAACTGCGATATAGTGGGATTAGCAAGCGACGGAAATTTTTATGACCTTAAGATTGTTAGTCAGTTTCAGTTGTGTAATAATAATAGTTCCGTTTCTGGACTGATATATATTAGCATTCAAAGCCAAATTAATGAAAAGAATCAACATTTTCACAGCGGTTTCAACTAGGTAACCAAATCGTGCTACCGTTAGAAAATAATTCTCGTTTGATGGGCTAGGTGAGAGGTTGTAATTATCGTGGCAGAAATGAAAATTATCCATGGATAATGGTAAAAAATGGATTAATCCGGATAAAATGGAGAAAATAGGATTATATATAACGGCGTGATAATATACCTAAGTAACATTGTTATGTATCAGTTACTATACATATCAATAACTACTGTACGTATAACTGCATCTGATTCAAACAATGAATTCGTTAACACTGACTGTATATTATTGCACACTAATTTGATAACATAAGTAACATTGTCTAAACAATGAAACAATCATCTTATCTTAACAGAAGTCAATAAGAATCTCTTACACACGTCAAATATTACAGTTCAATGCACGTTATTTTTCACAGTCCTTGTTTTATACTCTAATAGTAATTCTGATTACTCAATTACCATTAATTTTGATGAAATTATGGCAACAGAAACATTTCTGACAAAGATAAATAGCACAGAGAGCTTGGTTTGTGCGTTGACGTGCATTTAACATTAAAATTGTATATAAATTCATTTTTCTCCATTAAATCCACATGAAGTGAGGTGGATAGGAGACGGTTTTATCCGGATAAAGAACCGTTTTTATCCATCCACAATAAAATCCACCCTGCAATCTCTGGCTAGGTGTCTACACAACCATGAGTACGCTCTATCAAATAATGTTAACGATTTTGCTATCAATCTTTCATAGAGTAAAGTCAAAATATTAATCTTTAAACAAAAAAATATTTAGGTATGCAAAATATTTCGTATTAGGGGATCTGGCAACCTGCCAATCACGATCCAGTGATTGGTCTGGCTTGACTTAATTAAGCCTCGTGAACTGTATGAAAATAGTACGGTAGCAGCATTTTACTACCGTGTAGCTGAATCTTTTCTAATCCGGGTGGCCAGATTTGATAACCTAGCAAAATTTCTGTAAAATGAAGAAATTGGTAAGCTACATATAATCTTTTAAAATCATTGTCTACGTGACCTCCACGATTTCCCGTAGTGTTTACGCACATTTCTACTACTGCCAGTTGTTTAAAATGCCACGCTCAGGAAAGATTTAAAAATATAAATAAAACACTAAATATACACTAATTAAACAAAACAGACAATTCGGTCGCAGTTAGACAACGGTGCTAATGTCACCTACCTAGACGTAACCTACTCTCACCTACCATGTCACCTACCAACTTTAAATTATTTAAATAACCAATTATAACCAAACCATTAGGTTCAAATGTGTTTAAATGTATTGGTTTGGTTATAATTGGTTATTTAAACTGATTAAAAGTTGGTAGGTGCGTATCCTAGTAGGTGACATACAAGGTAGTTACATAGTAGGTGACAGTAGGTGACATAGCCAGGTAGGTGACATTAGCACCGTTGTCTTACTGCGACCGGATTTTCTTATTCGCGATGATCTGAGAAAACGCATAGACTTTCAAAACAGAATCTCAAAGAAAATAGGGTTTTTAATACGCAGAGAATTTTATCATATTTAATGTGTTAAAACGAATGATTATCACCCGTTTAGCTGAGATACCTTATGTATTAGGATTTTAAAAATTGAATTTCTTATTTTCTAACTGACTTCGTACTAATAATAATTAAGAGTTTTGTCGACGCCCAGACCCCAAAGGCCCCTAGACCTTCTTGTGCCCCCCCCGTGCCGGGTGCGTTTGCACACCTCCGAGCACCCCGCTACTTTTCCGTCCACTGCCAACAACCTTTAATCCTGCTTTCATTATTGACGCGATTGTGTGTTTGTTATTCATTGTAGTTCATTTCAGTTTCAATCTTTATATTGCTACTGCAATAGGTTTGTATAGAAAGTGGACTGAGGTGCCTGTTCTTCTATTTCATACTGCTTTTCAGACGTCCATAATATGTTGCTTCTACAAAAGATATTACCGGTATTTAACCGTAACCCTGACATTTACGTTATTCATCTTATCAATTTTCTTTTCATTCAGCCGGATTCCTTCAATAATCTAGCAAGCACGTTTCGTTCCACGCATTTTGTATCAAACCAGCATATCTTCAAAATGCCACTCAACCCAACATAACAATTTCGTCCACTTCTAGATATAGTAGGTTGTATAACGTATTTATCATGGACTTTCCCTTCACAGAATCCAATTTTAACAAAGAAAGTTCATGGCAAAATTTTAAGCATGTTCATGAAAGCTTGGTAGACTACATTACAGTACCCCAGCAGCGTTGATGCTATACCTTTACTTTTAAAGAGTATCACAGTCCCCCAGACTTTGACATATTTCAATATGGCATTTCAAATGGAAACTGGATGTGCAGTGACGGTTTTGTTGCAACAAAAGTTGTTGTTTATTACGATCCTAATTTAAAAGAACGGTTTAACTTGCTTTGCGATGGTAATAATCTCCAAGAAAAACGGGCAGCCGTGAATCACTTTGCCATGGAACACGGAGACGTGCTCCTGCTCCATCAAAAGTTGTACGAAAGGAATCCAGGGGAAATGCATACAAAGTTCTACTACTATATTGGACTATATTCATATCCTTCCGTAGTTTCTCATTGCTACAACCGATTTGGAAAGGATAATCGAGCGTCCGTTTGCAATTCCAATTTGATGACAATGCTTACACTTCAGGATTACCATACTTCAAACAAAAGCCTCAATCAAGCTTGGATTAGAAGTCCTCAAGCATTAGTTAACATGGGTGCCATTTTGCACGAACCTTTCCTCGTTCGATCAGAAGTAATCCCAGATTTACATTTTTTGACGGAGCACCTAAAAGGCAAGTACCTAATATCGCAACTCTATCCTCAACGCATTGAAACAACTATTCCCATATACTGCCTCAAATTGGGTGGAGGAACTGGAATGGAAATAAAAACATCAATATGGATAGAAGCCTTGCCAGCAGACGTTTGGGGACCAATAGCCACATTTATTTTTTACGTTCTCGCTAGATTTTTGATGTCGGGGCTATAATATTCATAAACGTCTAAAGTTAAAGATGAATAAATTATTAGATGCGCGCAACACTTTTGATGAAAAGAAAGGGTTAATACATATCATTCTAGTTCATAGTGCAGTATTCTTCAGTTTTTGTTATGAAAACGAATTGACTAGCCTCGTGATTGTAGCACCGAGCCCAAAAACTTATAAATCATTGCTGGAACTTTTGCGCGCAAACTACAAATTGGCTGAACAACTTGGACCGTATCCTAAACAAGTTTATTATAGCATGTACTACAGCCAGTTTAAATTACTTGGGGTGAACGGCAGTTTAGAAAAATACTTTCAGTTCATTGAAGACAACGAGACATCTCTAAATAATTACGTTTATAACAAATGCATTCGAGGGGAGAAACTAGTAATGATGTTGGAGAATGACGTGGCTACTTCATTGTTCCCATATGCTAAAAAGCAACTACCAAACGGCGGAAGAGGCGCTGAATTCGTATTGCAAAATAGGCAGTCG
>LJIJ01001893.1:0-34565 GCA_001718145.1 Orchesella cincta
TTAGGATAAACCAGTCCTGAATTCGAAACCCTGATGATTGATTGAAGAAGGACTAAATAATTACTTTCTATTTTAGGTATTTGGACCATTGGAGGGAAAGACTCCAGTCTACTCCGGTCACCGAGCTTTGCGTTGGATTTGCCACGGAAGAATTTGGAAACCCACTGGAAGCAAAACTTGAAGCGCCTGGAGATTCTGGAGACGCCAAGAAGAGTGACTTGTTCTACATGTTTTCTCCAGCTGTGCCTGAAGATCTTCAATTGCGGAAGCAACTCTGCAGAGTGGTTTAAGATCCCGAAATGGCGGTCTTCATACGCTGTATTTTTTTCCTAATGAAGACAGCGAAAAGGATCACAGTACAAAAAAAATCATGTCAAAATTCCATTTCCTCCCAGAGATATAAGTTTTTGAAAATTTGACCTTCAAGCATGTCCATTTTTTGAATTTGTTCTTTTTTGAAAACTTTTTATTATAAAAGTTGTCAGGTCCTTGTGTTGGTTTGTAAACTATGCTGAAATAGACCGACTGCAGAAAGAATTATGTCAAAATCTTGTAAACTGCCCTAATTATTAAGGTTAATTGTTTTTTCGAAACTCCGTTATAACTATGCTATTCGGTAAAATACAGCTAACTTACGAACGTCACGGGGTACCTCCAGACGTCCACAACAATCCCTGAAAAGATCTTAGCTGGATTCAATCAAATGCTATTTTTTTATAAGCTTTTAAATTGGACCAGGTAAATCCAATTAACGATGACGGACTCTTTCTCAATCCGGAAAGTCATTGCATGAAAGGAAGAAATTTTCTTCAAATTTTGCATGTTAGATGTACCCATAACGTTACAGTACTAGTCAGCAGTAATCAGTTTGTTTACAGCGGGCTTCCTACAAATGCTAGCACGCCAAATTTGAAGAACATTTATTTGTTTCGTAAAATCCAGCTAAGATCTTTTCAGGGATTGTTGTGGACGTCTGGAGGTACCCTATGACGTTCGTAAGTTAGCTGTATTTTTACCCGAATAGCATAGTTATAACGGAGTTTCGAAAAACAATTAACCTTAATAATTAGGGCAGTTTACAAGATTTTGACATAATTCTTTTCTGCAGTCGGTCTATTTCAAGCATAGTTTACAAACCAACACAAGGACTGACAACTTTTATAATAAAAAGTTTTCAAAAAAGAACAAATTCAAAAAATGGACATGCTTGAAGGTCAAATTTCAAAAACTTATATCTCTGGGAGGAAATGGAATTTTGACATGATTTTTTTTGTACTGTGATCCTTTTCGCTGTCTTCATTAGGAAAAAAATACAGCGTATGAAGACCGCCATTTCGGGATCTTAAACCACAGTGCTCTGGAGCAAGAGACTGGTGAGCAGCTGAAGAGCAATCATTTTTAATGATAACTAGATAAAAACATGAATTGTTGAATGATATGGCGTTGCTTCATTTCGTAGGACATTGTTTTGGATGTGAATCGCCAGGAACGAGAGGGGTCAACGTTTTGTCGTCGATGCCTATTCTGCCATGAAGTGGTCACTGGTGGAAATCGTTCCGACTATTTTCTTCACATGTGGAACTGTCACAGTTTTCATATTGGACAGCCAGACAACCTCGTCTTTGTCAAGGAGTTTTTTCAGCTCATAGAAGATAAGCTGAACAGGTAAAGTGTGTAAAAATTATTGTAAACCAGTCTTAAACGGTTTTACAATGAATCTTTCACCGAATTCAGGTTGGAATGTCTGTTTTGTGAGAACATCTACAAGGACGAACTCGTGTTAAAGGAGCACATGAGAAAGAAGCAGCATCGCAAGATCAACCCACATAATTCGGAGTACGATCGGTTCTACGTGGTTAATTATCTGGAGCCTGGAAAAACCTGGGAAGACATTGAGGTAAGCTAAATATCAGGTTTATTTAAAGAGCATGGTAATTATACGCTGTGGTTTCAGATGGAAGATAATACAGAGGATGAAAATCGCGAAGAGGAGTGGACTGAGGTTTCGGAAGAAAATCAGAGAAATGTCGTCTGTCTATTTTGTTCAGAGAGAGATGCCGTCTTTGAAAACGTCCTGGATCACATGAAGACTGAGCACCACTTTGACTTTTGCGGATTACTGAATCGTTTGGTTTTTATGAAAAGGTATGAGTTATCAAAATTCGGTCTGCAATTCAAAGAGGGAATGATAATGCTCTTAATTTCTTTGCAGGTCAAGCTAGTCAACTACATTCGTCGTGCTGTGTACCAACTCTCATGTCTGAGTTGTGATGAACGGTTCCAAGATCAAGGGTTACTACTCGCTCATGTTTCCGAACATAATATTAACGGTTCGGTGGAGCTCCTGCCGACGGTGGAAAAATGGAACCAAGCAGAGTATTTTTGTTTATTTTTAGAATAAAAATTGAAGTTCGTAAAGGTGGTGAAATAATATATATTTGATGATTGTGTTAAAGGTATTTTTTCCCAACGTACGAAAACGACGACTTCCTCACTTTTTTGGAGGATGATGACAAGATCAACCAAACTGATGACGGTGCTGGTGGCTTTGTAAGTCAATTGAAATTAAGGTTACTGCCATTAAACTAGCTTTATTATGACTGTCAATTAATGAAGCAACATTTTCATTTGCAGGATGTAGAAAGCAACGTAATTCCAGAGGATTTGCCACCTATGGCCAAAACCAACCGAGACTTTGACTTGGCTGGCTTCGCTATGCGATACCATAATGAATCTGATGATTAAAATGAATTTTTCCACTTTACCAATGTTAATAAATACTTTTTTTTCAATTAATTTTGTTAGCAAATAAAATCTTTCAAAAATAAACAAGATAAACATTCAAGATTATGCATGCATGCATGCGTTTTTCTCATACTCTAGCCTAGCTAGTTGGAAATGTAAAAGCCAAGCTCATAAACATACTTGAACTTCCTATGGAGGATGTTATATCTTTTGAATGTGATCAGGAAAGAAATGTCACCAAGCAGCAATTTGCATACTAAACACACATCGACGGAAAGCGTGATTAGCAAGCGCATACCGAACAAGTTTATGCAAATGGAAGTTACAAAGCAATGCCTCTCCTCTTATCGTTTCCTGTTCTTCGCATTCCTCCAGCCCTACCATTTACATGCTTGTGCATGAGGCTCGTGTCCTATTTCCAGCGCCTTTTAGTCTACGGACGATTACTTCATTTCATTCTCACTCCTCTTCAACCTGTTGAACTCACCAGTTCGTTTTCTATTTGACAGGGAATTTTTCCTAAAAGTAGTATTAATTTAAACAAAAATGTCTGCCGAATTTGGTGCCTCGTGTGAAAGAGCTATTGTTCCTTGTAGCAGCAGTCAACATTGTACAGTGGTTGGTGCTGGGATTCCATTCATTTTTTGTAGAGGTCCCGTTCTTCTCCAGTGGCAGTGTGGGGGAAACGGTATTGACCCCATTATAGTAAAAGTATCTGATCACACTCCAAATGGAGACGGAAGGCGTTCTCAAGTTGCCCCAGTTCGGAGAGCTAGAGCTTTGCAACAAAGAGTGCTTTGTCATCAGTGTGGACAACTGTATGCATCTCAAAGTAACTTGGACAGGCATTTGAGGAATGAAGCCTGCCCAAAGGAAACTCTTGGGTATTACAATAATTTGATAATAAAAACTAATTATTTGAAAGCCGTCACAATGAATGTTGAATTGCTTTCAACCTGATTAGTTAATAGTTGTATTTCTAATCATTTAGCACCATCCCGTGTCAGCTTCAACCTCAGCAGCTACCCACCTGAAAGTTGGCAATCTTCGGCTGTCTACCAATTTAAGTACGTCAGGAAACATTATAAATCCGTTTTAATTTAATTTGTGATGCAAATTGAGTACCAAAGTTTGGGTTCTTAACTTTAAATTGCTTTTTCTTTGAAATATTTGTAGTAGTTGGGACAAAAGGCAAGATAGGAGTTAACGGAGATGACCGTGGGACTGGCGAGATGAAGAAACCCAATAAAGGATTAGAAACTGACTCAGGAAGCGAGAATATTATTGATATGAAAGACAGTAGCACTGATGATGATTCCGATTCTGTGATCTGTTTGGATTAGGATTAGTTATCAGTTTGTGAGTGAGTCACTCTATGTTTGAATGTATTTTGGATACAGAAGTGCTATCAATTATGACAATTAATTTCAATTTAGTCATTTCAAATCAATATTAGCTAAAAATTAGTACCATTGATTTCCCGTGGTTTCTCGGTCCGAGCTATTCTCCAACTTCTTAATTACACATTAGTAATTTTAATAAATTATAACGTAACGTTTTGTGTTCATTGTGTGCTTTAAACAAATTGAATAAATACTATTTATTATCATGTTAAAATTATGACAAGTTCGGAAGTGGCTCTTGAGCATCGTAATTTTACCATAATCATCCAATATACACTTTCATTGTGTTCTAAATCATCAATCATCGCTATCATTATCCAAATGACGAAAGCACATGGCTGGGATGGTGGCTAACTCATTAAAAATGACAATAGAAGTACATGATGCTCATTGTATGGAATTCTTTCACTAATGTGCGTTCTTGTAGTAATATTTTTAATAATTATTTTTACTCACTTTACAAGTGATAATAGTAATATAAAACTTGCGTAAGGGTAATTGGATAGTGCTACTTACAATTTTAGTCTCAGTTACACAATTTTAAGCAGTTTTAAAACAGTCCTCTGAGTTTTAAATAATAAAGCAATTTCTTGCCCTTGAGTAGTAAACAAAAATATCAGCTCAGCATCCTATCCTGTAATGTATATTGAGTCTCGGCTAAACCCTGCAATGTATTAAATCGCCTGCATACACTAAATTGGGAACGAAAAATTTTAGTGGTTTCGACCTCATCGGTCCCGGCCTTTACATTAACACTGATCTGGTAATGAGCCGGGCTCATTTCAAGGTAATAAACCTTATTTAGCTTCAATTCTGACAAGGAACTTGGTACCCGCCGAGTACTTTTAATTAACAGAATGCCTGGAAAGGGTGCTAAAACCAAAAGACCCAAACTGGATGACCATGATGACATGGACATGGACCTAGACAGCTCGGAAGAAGAAACGGAAGATCTGTCAGAGATGACAACTGATGATATGGTTAGAAAGTTCCTTCCAGTGCTACCAAAAATTGAAAAGAAAATCAAGCGGATTACCAACGTGTTGAGGGTCAACAGCAGAGAAGTACGTGAACTAAATCTAAGGTGGAGGACTTAAATACGGTGACAACGTTCACAACTGAAAACGAATACCTGCACCAGGTGATGAATCAGTTAAACCTCTTTTTCGTGGGTGTTGATGAAAATCCATCGGAGACACCAAGCAATCTGCCAGCAAGGATAGATGCTTTTATTGAGGAGAAAATGGGAGTAAGAGTAAAGGTTGATACAGCTCATAGAGTCGGAATAAAATCCGACAAACCAAGACTAATCAAAGCTCGATTTCAAACGATGAGAGACAGAACAGCGGTATGGGAAAGAAAGAGCACGCTCAAGCCCCCTTCTACATAACGAGGACCACCATAAAAGAACTAGAAATAGAAGACGCGATCTAATAAAAGCAGCTAAAGCGGCGGAGGAGAAAGGAAAGACTGCAAAAATAATATGGAAGAGGTCAGAGGTCACAATTGATGGGATCGCACACCGAATCAGAGACGGAGAGCTGGTGCGAGTGAGATCTACCCTAGGGTAGGGGTACGGCCATCATACACGGAATTTTAGTCATCCCAACTTCACCGCCTGCTACTGGAACGTGGATGGTCTTACAAGCAAACTCGCAAGTGATAAACTTAAATATATAACTGAATTAGATTGTGATTTTATTTGTGCATTATAGATAGACTGAAAATGTTCTCAGGGTTTAAAACATTCTGTAATACCTACGAGTGTATTAATGTAGAACCAACAAAGGTTAATACAAAAGGTAGATGGAAGGGCGGACTACTCATTGGTATTCATAAAGAAAAATTTAAGGTAATAAAAACAAAACTAACTTCATCATATGTAATCATTACTGTGGTAAACAGGAAAGGTGGAAGGGCTATAAATCTATGTTTTGCGTATTTCTCCCCGAATACAAGCAGTTTGAAAATGAGTTAAATGATTTTATTGTAGAAGTTAACAGGGAGCACCAACATTAATTATGGGGGACTTCAACGCCCGCATTGCAAACCTCAATTTCAACGCAGAAACGAGAGAAAGCAAAGATAACAAAACCAACCAAAGAGGGAAAAAGATTATACAAGAAATTGTAAACTACAAATTATGTAATGGTGTGTGCACTGGGACGAAGAAAGGCGAATGTACTTTTGTAAATGGAAATGGTAGCAGTGTCGTAGACCTATGCCTTGTAAAAAGAAACGATTTTGTCAATGTGACTTCGTTCCAAGTGTTAGTTAGTGAACACTCACATCACACGCCAATCAAGGTAACTTTCGGGAAAAGTAATGCAATCGCTCAATCAACTAAAATACCTAGGATAAAATGGAAAAGTGAGTTTAGATATAAGTTTCAGCAACAACTTTATAGTCAAAGGGAGAGGTTCGATGCAAAGTTTCGACACACTATGTGATATTTTGTATAAAAGTGCCAAAGCGGCGGGGCTAAAAACGGAAGTGAGATTGGGAGTACAATCAAACTCACCGATGTGGTGTGACACTGAACTCAACAAATTAAAAGCAAATTATAGGCGACGTGTACAGCACTTCAGGAGATCAAACCCATTGCGAGATTATGATAAGTTTATATTTTGTAAGAATGCTATGCTTCGAGCCAAATCAGAGTACCTAGAGGTTACACTAAAAAAGAAAGAGACATTTTTTAATGAGTTATACCGAAAGCTGGTAAAATGTAACGATAGTAAGTCATTTTGGTCTGCAATTAATATTTATAGAAATGGGAAACAAACTTCATGGGTACAAAACGATATAAAACTTTCCCAATGGCGTCAGCATTTTAGTAGTGTATTCACTGAAACACAAACAACGAGTGAGCAAAGTAATTGTGTAGAATCACATGATAGATTAGACGATGAACAATTAGATAAGGAATTTAACATGTTTGAACTGTGTATTGCCCTTAAAAAACTTTCGACGGAAAAGGCACCAGGAAGTGATGGTATCTGTAACGAGGTTTGGAAAAATCTGACCTTAGGCGTAAAGCGTGACCTTTTGAACTTGTTTAACAAAGTATATAATAACCCGAGTGAGATGCCAGAGAACTGGAGTGAAATTGTGTTAGTACCAATTTTTAAAAAGGGAGATATTAACTTACCAAGCAATTACAGACCAATATCTCTACTGAATACGGTCACAAAGTTGTTTACATCAATGCTAGTGAAAAGATTAGACAGTTGGTGCAAAAACACAAAATCAGTGAATACCAGGCAGGTTTTAAAACAGGTACAGGCTGTGTGGAGCAAGCATTTGTCTTGAATACCTTAATACAAAATCAACTACGATTTCGGAAAGAAAACTATTCTGCCTATTCGTAGACCTAAGCCAAGCGTTCGATTCAGTGAATCACAGAATTCTCTGGGAAAAGCTTGCAAAAAAGGGGCTCAGTTTTAAATTTATATCGCTGATCAAAAATTATATGCAACGGCAAACGCAAAAGTTAGATGTGGTGGCGAGTTTTCAGAACCCTTTAAGATAACCAAATCAGTACTGCAAGGAGAAAGTCTCAGCCCCAAACTGTTTACCCTATTTTTAGACGATATTGTTGATGATATAGGAAAGTCAGACGCCAGCAGCATTAGAATTGGAACTCACGATGTAGACATGCTTTTGTTCGCCGATGATATTGCTCTCATTGCAATTAGTGCACGAGATTTGCAAAATAAAATTAACATAATGAAAGAATACTTTGAGAAAAACAATCTGAGGGTAAATTTAGGAAAAACAAAAGGTTGTCTTCAGAAAACACTACGCCATGAGAAAATTTAAGCTCTTCTGGGGCAGAGAGGAGATAGAGAATGTACCACAGTACACATATTTAGGTATCCCATTCCACTATTCAGGAAAATTTGATGTCGCCTGTGATCATTTTATTAAAAAAGCTCAAAACGCTGAAAACTCTCTGATCGGATTATTTTATAAAGCCAAAATAAGCAACTTTTTAGTGCAGGAAAAGCTTTTTGACTCATTATGTAAATCAGTACTATTTTATGGGGTAGTCATTTGGGGTGTGAACTTAGTTGAAAAATTAATTACATTTCAAAATATGTTTATCAGGAAACTATTCTACCTGCCAAACGAAACATCGAGGTATAAGTTAATATTGGAGACAAACATGAAACCAATCGAAAATTGCTTTCTCAACATATTACTAAAATTTTTGTACAGAATAAAGTGTAAGCCGGAGGACTCTCTGGTAAAATCATGTTACCGAAAGTTAACAAACATAAAGCAGGTGTGTGAAGAAAAATACAATTGGTTCGGTGGTGTTAATAACTATTAGGAGAATGGGAAGTCGAGAACTAGACGAGGCGTTCTCACTTGTAAGCAGCTATAATAAAATAGAAAACTGCGTGTCTAAGCATAGGACAAGAACTATGAATGATTATGTAAAACGAATGAACAGCCGGAGTGACAATTACAGCGATCTAAAAATGAAAATAGGTACTGAAAAATATTTAAATGAAAACACTTATTTCTGTCATAAAAGATTGATTTGCCAACTTAGATGTGGGCACAATTATGTTTACTATAAGAAAGCATGTAATCTAGGCGGAACTAGAAAAAACGGGTACGCAAATTGTGAACTCTGTGGTAAAAATGTGGAAGACATTTATCATGTATTCTGTGAGTGCAGGCATTATACACCTGCAAGAAGACTCTTAAACAATAATTTAATGTAAGATTCGAAACCCTAGACAGGAAAACCTTCAATCGCGTATTTAATAAAACAAATGTGTCGACAATGAAAGCTATAAGTGTCTTCTGGAAAGGTGCAATGAAAATTAGAGATTTCATTTTAACTTACTAATATGTAAAATATAATAATAAAACTGTAACACAATTAACCAATATAACTCAAATTATAATGTAAAACTTCATGTAAATCAATTGACCGTGTATGATGGCTTGATATGGTCAATAAATTTCTACTACTACTACTACTTCAGACAATCGCAGCTTCTTATAATAAATATTTTGCAGGAGAAGAAATGCATGCACGTTTTTGTCATGCATGGATGAATATTATATGCAACTTATCATGGAAAACGTAAAATCAAAACGCAGTGCATAATATCCACTCACCTAATAGATATAGATGAATGCAAAAAGTCAATTCAAGTCAGTTTAGCTAGTGCTTCACTTGTGTCAACTCTAATATTATCTTGAACAGCTTCTTCGTCTTTAGGCAAATTGGTTAATCAAGTGGGATTTAAGTCAACAAATTATTGCACAAGGTGGTGGGATTCTAACACCGGTTTTAAACTTTAACCTATTTGATTAGTTTATTGTGGACGCTCAATATTTCTCAAACAGGTAAGCTCAAATTTGTCTATCATGTTCGGAGGTATTTATGACTAACAGTTGCATAATATAACGAGGGATCATTCATTAATAGTGTCTGTTTGACCTACCTTTAACTTGAACCATTCTGCATAAATATTTGCACGCGCAATGTAAATTGCGTAATGATTTTAAGTGTTTTTTAACTTGTTCTTTTATAACTTTTCCTTCACCCCATGTAATAGTTTAACACCAGGTCATTTTCCAAAAGTTTAAAATATATGCATCCATAAAAATAATACGTGTCACTTAAACCCTAAGCATGAATTCTTCATTGAAACGTGTTTTATCTAAATCCAAGGAGTATTTTGTTAAAAAATACTACCGCAGTTTAGTTATTTTGCAAAAAGTGGAGTAGAATGCATAGCACGTAACATTCATGACTCAAAGTAAGTCATCACCCAATTTCATGCATAATATCATGTCATGAAAGAAGCATTGAAAGGGAGAGGAATATTACAGCGTTTTATCAAGAGCAAGTGTCTAAAATGCAACCCCATTTTTGCACAAAATATATAGAACACTTTGACTGCAGTGACGATGGGTCTTTTCTCTTCAAAACCAACCCTTGTAGCGGTTCCAATGGAAAATGAACAGTTGCTGGTTTCATCTCCAATACGAAACGCGATGATGCTTGCTTTCCTCATGCTTTTTCCGGTTGTGGGAACAGTTGTCATTAGGCGTTTACTCAACCATCGGGTTTGTAAGAACTTTTAGAATTTTTCCACTTTTGCTTTCTTCCTGGCTTTGTATGCTTTCATCGCATCTTATTTACTTTTTGTTTTGGCTTTGATTAATTTTCAGTTGGTCGGGCAATACGGAGGCGGCCCATGCTCGCTGGTGCTCTGTTGTTTGCTATTATGTATCTTGTAGTTTGGTTCTTTTTCGATCTAGTTTTGGTGGCTTTGTTTGGTAAGCGACGATCCAGGTTCTAAAATAAACGACCAAACCTAAAAGGAAAGGTTGTATGCGATTCTTTCTTAAGCTCTTATTCATTTCTAATCTTTAATTGCAGTTTCACATTACGTAAATAACCGACATACATACATTTCGTTTTACACCAGCAAAACATCAAGATCTTGATGTGAGAGGTTTAGTGTATAATTAATATTCATCAATTAGTTTTCATATTCTATATTCTTTTGCTCATGAGTTTGGAAGGAGGTACCAAACAAAATACAGTAACTTTACTTCACAGTAAAAAATTAAAAATTCAAAACGAAAACAATCATATATATATTACCCATTGATTGGGAGGCTTTAATCATCAGCAACGACAAGTGGATTCGAACATAAAAATTTGTTTATACTAGATAAATGAAAAACAGGTTGAGAAAGAAATAATTCGTTCTAACAATTACGCAGCGTAGAAAAGTAAATCTTATGTCCCCACGAAGAACGCGTAACTGCTACTGCAACTCAAGTCCTTTTGCATTTGACGCCCTTTTCCCAGAATCAACAAATGGGTTTCACCCCACATTGGGGTTTCATAGATAGTGTTCGCGATTGAATTCTCCGTGTCTGAGAACCCATATTTCGGTTTCTAAAAAAATCTAAGTGACGCCATGTTGAAGTGGCGCCCATTAAAGAAAGAGTTACACATAGGGTCGACGAACCCAAGTTAACTTTTGACCTAGACATGTTAGATACCTAATTCGTTTTGCATGGTAATGGCAGGACAATTATCCTGATAGGTTTTTTTGGAATTAGGTTGATTTATGTATGGACGCCGAAGTTATAGCGGTTTCAAAAAATCATAGATGGTAACCGAAAAATACAAAATCAGAAATTCCAAATTTTTTCCAACTAGACCTAACAATATCAAACTTCTGGCATTGGATTCGGTTTTTACATCGCTTTGTACGTATAGGTCTCCAAAATTATTGTCAAATAGTCACCTTGTATGGATTACTATGGCTTCAAACTTTGAAGACCTTTACTGCTCCAGCGATCAAAATTCGGTGTATGGGCTCGTGTTTTACATGTTTCTATATGTATTCGGGGGTGAGGAAACCGAATCCGGCATTAAAATTTCGGTATCTTACAATACTTTGGAAATACTTGGCATAGCTTATGAAGGGTATGTGATGACACCCATGCCGTGTCGTTCCTATAAATCAGCACACTTCGTATGTATCTCAGAAGAATGGCAAGATACCTAAATTTTAATGCTGGATTCGGTTTCCTCACCCCCGAATACATATAGAAACATGTAAAACACGAGGCCCCATACACCGAATTTTGATCGCTGGAGCAGTAAAGGTCTTCAAAGTTTGAAGCCATAGGTAATCCATACAAGGTGACTATTTGACAATAGTTTAGAGACCTATACGTACAAAGCGATGTAGAAACCGAATCCAATGCCAGAAGTTTGATGTCGTTAGTCTAGTTGGAAAAATTGGAATTTCTGATTTTGTATTTTTCGGTTACCATCTATGATTTTTTGAAACCGCTATAACTTCGGCGTCCATACATAAATCAACCTAATTCCAAAAATCTATCAGGATTATTGTCCTGCCATTACCACGCAAAACGAATTAGGTCTCTAACATGTCTAGGTCAAAAGTTATCTTGGGTTCGTCGACCCCTATATGTAACCCTTTCTTTAATGGGCGCCACTTCAACATGGGCGTCACTTAGATTTTTTTAGAAACCGAAATATGGGTTCTCAGACACGGGGAATTCAATCGCGAACACTATTTATGAAACCCCAATGTGGGGTGAAACCCATTTGTTGATTCTGGGAAAAGAACTAAATTTAGTTCTTTTTCAACATTTACTCCTTCGCAACGAATATCAGAATCACAAAACATTATATTGATTAAAGTCAGTTTGTTACCTACTATTTCAGAATGAATTTACATTTGTAAGCAACTGAAACACATTTTAGCTGCAAAATATTTCACGTATAATCGTCAAACTTGATCAGTTTGCACATGTGGTCACCATAAATTTTGAAATATTATGTTTTGAGTTACTGTTAAGTCATGAAATAAAAGGAATCGGCTTCAAGCTGCTTACAGCACAATAATACTTCATTTACGAAGCCCTATAACAGCAACGCCAGCTAAATAAAACGGAGCATCAGACAGTTACACTGACGGAAGTTTCGCACTAAGGACCTCAATCAAAAGTTACACGACGTGAAATTACAAAAAAATCGTCACCACTTTAAATCTATTCACTCGTAGCAGAATCTATCATAATACCTTCATCATTACACATATTTACAAAAGACAGAATCGTTAGACACATGCGCGTAAGTTAAAACTTTATCAGTCATTTTTGCTTTCCTATGCAATCAAATAAAATTGTAGGCTTGCGTACGTTGAAAATTATATTTACCTGATTCCCAACTAAAAGCAATTGGCATAAAAAGCTTATACTAAAAAGGTCAAAGAAACGGCATATCCCGATATTATTTATATGATGCTAATTTCCATTCAAAGTTTTGGTGCATTTGACTTTGTATATGCACCATCAGAATACAATCGAGCTTAATTTACAAAGCTAACATCATTTTTTGTTTCCAACTGCTCACTTTTTTTGTTGAGGTCAGCAAAATTATACAAAATATGTTTGCTATGAAAATGCGTTTCCACTTAACAACCTATTCCATATTCACTCTAATAAAGAACACATTTTGTAACAATTAGGGTTTTAAGCAAACACATCATATATAATAAACCAGTAAATAAACCTTTGGGATTGATGTCCCGCTAATATTTACATTTTGAGACTCATTTTAGATAAAGGAATATCCACAAATATTCCTCAATCACAGATGCTTTCCAGTGCCCAGAACATGAAGAAGTTTGAGATGTTGATCTTTAAAAACAAACTCTATGGTCATATATGAAATATATTATGTGAGTCCACATCAAAAACTTCTATCAATTCTTGTTGGGAGAACCTCCGCGATATTATACAGACGAGTATGCATGTATTTTTGAGGAGTTCTTATGTGAATACGCGGAAGAGATGTTAGTAACAGAAGTTCTGTTATTCAATACCAAAGATCAGTTTACTATGCATAAGATCTGTCTCACATGGCATGGACCGAAGTTATACTCAAACAGAAGTTCAAAAGATATTAGTGAGTTTGCTGCGGCTGATGAGCCCACATTCTGTGTACCGGACAAACTACAAAACTAGCAAAGCGAACTGAAGTGCTTTACTATATTTTTCAGTTTGAGACTGAAATATGTTGTTTTAATATACGTATAACATTATTAATATAAAAAACATTGCCATTCATCGTTAAGGCTAAAAAAGAACTTCTATTAAAGCTTTGATAAGGTAAGACAAAATTTTATTTTACTTATTTTATGTCATAATATTGAAGTATCCGTTCACTATGATCACCAACATAACATACCAACGCAAATTCATGTGAGTATGCATGTGGGTACGTTACGTTCAAAAAATGCAAACAGCAATCATTTTCAAGGCCAGTCTCAAACCCTCTTTGCTTCCACTGCCTGAACCTTGCGTTGCAAGCAAGAGCTTTTCTTTTCTTCAGAGTGCATTAATATTGCATTCCATTTACCCTTTTCTATTCACACTCTGCAAATTATTATTATTATTATAGGATTTATTGCAGACTTCGAAAGTTACACATACATACATACATGTTACATGAAATCCATATGAATACATAATTTAGTCAAGTAATAATTTGTTAGCTGATTCATATTTAGAGCTCATTTGTTCTAATTATTTGTTGACCGATGATGATGAAATGATATAATCCTATCTCTTTTAGGAGTTAAAGATACTACTCTATACCGAACGTAAAGTAAATATATATTACGTTTTAGCTTGCATGTTTTGGTATTATGGCAGAATAAAAAAACGTAAGTAACATTGCGAATTGAAAGCATTGAATCCTTCGTACCATTCCCAATTGTGACCGTCAAAAATGTGCCTGAGCATCTTTCCTTATAAAGTCGTTCACCATTGGGTCAACTCGGGATTGGATTACATAATTAATTTAGATTGAAACATTTTGTACGTTTGACAGCTTGAAAATCTACCTCATGCTGTAATACAGACAGTATCCATCATATTATGCTTGAGCATATTTTCTGTTTGTAATCCAAATGCACTTATTTTTCAAGTGAGCAGGATGCATATTACAAATAGTATTCTGATAAACCTTGGCAAGTTTTTACGAGCACTTTGATGGTATGAAGTATGAAGATCCGTCTTAAGCAGAACCATAGACTTGTCTTAGAACTATAGATTTTTAACATTTACAATTTGCCAAAGTGATATGTATTTAGAAAATATTTTTCATTGCAGTACTTTTCACGCTATTTAAAAGTGGTTTAAACTAACATAAGTAGTGCAATTACAAATTCAATAATTGTACAAATATAATTTACTCTTTGCAAAACCTGTATTGTGTCAGAGGACGTAATTTATTAATCTGCTTACAGCACATACAGAAAATAGTTTCATCTGCACGGACAAGGAGTATTTACTAGTTAGTATTTATCGAATTCATGAATGACAAAACCATCACACTTTAAGTCAGATTTCGCTTAATTTTAGCAGCAAAAACTTTAGGAGTTATTGTCGTACACCATTGGCTGACTGCGGGTTGAATGGGATTAGAGAACAGTTGGGAAACTACCATGTTTGGAGAAAGTGATTTTGCCAGACATGCAAATAAATAAGTAAAAGCCGAAGTTGTGATGACTTAGTCGCTCAAGACGCGTAAAACGATTCTACTGAAAACATTTGGCGTGCAGACAAGTCAAATTTACTTTCACTATTAAAAACCATTTTAAACTCAGGCAGTCGCAACTTCTGAGCGTGTTAAACAATTTTGGATGAAAACAAAGCTTGGGTTAACAAGGAGACAGTGAAATGTGCATTTATAATGTTGTACTACAAAATTCAGGGAATAGGGACGGAGAATCACTATCATTAACGGCTACGGAAATGAAAAACGTACACTCAGATTAGTTTGTTTGCTGTTGATCGTGTACTCTAGTCATTCTAGCCTTAAAATATTGTTAATCGTGCTTATTAGCAATATTTTCATTTATGCGTATTTTGTTGGAAGTTTAAAGGTTTACCACTTCCAATCTTCGATACCTCGAAAAAACAAAAGAAATTTACATAAGGTAAGTTCCGATTTTGTTTCATGCATAATTCTTTGAACTCATTTAGTAACAGATAAGTAGTTAGCCGCAAACCCCAGAGATATGTTTCATCTCAGAAAAGCGTTGTAGTTAGTATTTGTATTGGAATGTACTAACTAAATGAAAAAATACCAATTAAATTCATTGGTTTTAAATTCCTCGATTTAATACTCAAATTTCATAAGCTTATTCCATTTCAGCGTCTGAGTATTTTTGTATGAACATTCCCATTATTATATGTACAAGTTGCAGTCTTTTAAGTTAACAGGATTTATATATTTCTATTACACCTCACATCATAACATCCCTCCAACATTTCGCCATCGTATTTTAGCTTGTATATCCAAAACAAATTTACAGTATGATTGATTTATGAAAGTTATAAATCAAACTTAAAATCCTCATCCAATTTTTCACAAGATTTCGACAGCCCGGTTTTTAAATTTCAAGAACGAGCTAATTGACGTGCACCTTGTTAGAAATTTTCATACCTAAATAGTGTTGTATACACCGTTCATTATTTGCTCATATTTGGTCTACAATTACGCATAAAACGAAACTTGGTTTCACTAAGAATTGACTAACATTCCATTCTTTTCTCTTTAAAGTGGCAGTGAAAAATTCTTTGGAAAATTTGCATTGCTGGTATTCCGGACTCTTCATTAAAAACTAAGGTAAATATTTACCAACTTTGAAGATACGTGGATATATTATGAAAAAGAAAATGCTATGAGAATTTAGTTCTGAAACTCATACTCACTGTAAATATTGAATATCAAAATTGCAGGTCCGCTTTTGGAAAGATACAGGATGACCCCTTTTGGCATGAATGGACTTTGGACCATCCTACTGAACTTGGTTTTGATCTACGTTTTTGTAACCATGGTCATTCGCCCATACTTACGAGTTCAGAATGGTAAGCTTTTTACGAGCATTTGCAAGTCTTCCATCTTTCCTAATTTTTCTAATGGGATGTGATATTGAAATGATCTGAGTATTTACATCCGACATTATTGGTAATTTGTTTTCAGGTCGCCGCGTGCGAGGATGGTGGGACCAATTTAAGGCCACTCTACTACACTTTATTCTTTACTATTTATTAGTAATCTTTCTTGAAAGATAGGCAGCGGTCCTTCAAATGCAAACTATAAACACATTCATATTGCAATTCCAATCGGCATTACCAGTTTAAAATTTACCTTTGAGGTCATGAGTATTATTGACATTTTTATTTTAAGATTAATGTGAAGATTATGCAGTGTAAACCCATACATTTTCAAGTTTTCAAAATTAAACGTTGCATATTAATGTTCAGCAAAATCCTAAACATATTATACATTCGACATGTACTCCAGCAAAAAATGCGATAATCTATTTTACGTTTGACTTCAATCTCATTCTTTTCTATGTATAGATATAAGATGGGCAAAGCTCGCTGTGAATTTCGGCATGCATGTAGTCAAACCAACAAAGTATATATATATACCTTTTGCGAGTGGAAAATGTTTGGTTGAAATACATGATCGAGTCTGCAAGCGTGTTATATATACCAATATAATATATAACCATAACACACAGGAATACTTACTAAAGACTGCTTGGGTTCTTTGGAATATCTGAACGAAGACGTGGTGGTAGTGAATGTATATATAAATTGGCAAAAGTGTAGGTCTAAAATGATATACGTAATACACATAGACAGAATAAAAGACAACGTTTTTGTGACTAGTAATCGCTCCCCACGATCAGAACGCAACGTATATCATTCACTTGCTACATTTCTTGTTGATAAGATCTTCTGCTGCTGTAAATGACTCAAGTATATTCCATTTCTGGATGTTATTTTGCTTTTCACAGCTGAGAAGTCGAGAGAGCTAATTGATTTATCGTGTTCTGACTTTCTTGGTGGAATCTAATATTCAAAAGTTTCATCAATCAGAACATTCAATAAAGGAATTAACTCAGGTACGTTTAGGTTTTGATTCAAATCAAATTTTAGGTTTTTCCTATTGATTAACAAAGGAAGGACAATCTTTCGAGTATATATTTTTACTACAAGCATAGTTGGGTAATCCATAATAATACACGATATAACAATCATATTCAACTATTGAGCTGGCTTCCAGACAAGTTAGAACCTCTCATTGAGCCTTGGCAATGAGAAATGGATTCTTTAATGTCATCGGTGCTTGATTTCCATATATAGATATAGATATATAGATAGATAGATATTTATTCTGGCTTATGGGGCCTTTGGCCCATGGAGCCTCGTTAATATTTTTCATAATAACAAATGCAACTTAACAGAGTTCCGTTTGAATAATCAATCGCATACATAAATATTTACAAGGTTGTGTGACACATGTTTCTGTTGACAATTTAAAACATTTTTAAGTGACATTTTTAAGTATCTTCGTGTTTTGAAGATTTTACATAACATTTACACTGAATCTGACTGCTTTAACATAGATAAAGACATATATCAAGTTATGATTTTGTAACAAGAGTTAGTAATATATTAGGATACATAGGCATATTATGTAATGTAAATTTTGATATTGACTGCAAAAAATAAAATTGACAACGCGATAAAATTCCACTTCAGTGTAAGAATCAGGTTTGACATCAGCGTAATTAGAGAGCAAGAATATGCTTGCAGTAGCATTCCTCGAACTGAAAACTGTGCTTGGTGTTCAAATGTTTTGAATAGACTTCATGCCAGCCTTGTATTTTTTCATAAACTTTTTGGGTAGCGTTTTGTCAAGTTCTCGACTGATCTCGCACCATGGGATGTTACAAAAGTCTTGACAGATGCAATCCTTGTATTTTTGACGATCACGATTAAAGTCACCATGTCGAGAGAATATGTAATCCATCTCATCCTTGTCATATCCGTATGATTTCGCCAAGGTATGTAGGTCATTTAACTTTGCTTTTACTTCTTCTGATTCAGAGAAACACGCGAGCTTTTTTCTTTTACGTCAGCATTTAGGATGTTTTGATTTTCATCTGGTCCGATTGTCTCTGCATCAACTGCTAAATCTGATGCGTTACAAATTTCTGAATTTTCGCTCTGTTCCATTTCTACACGTTGCGAACTTTGTGACGTTTCATCATCTGATGTTTCTGGGGATGTATAACGCATTTGACTATTGACTCGTTTATCACGGAGGACTTTCCTTTCGTAGGAAGTAAGATCATCAGTAATGGACACTTTTCGGCAGTAGTTTTTCAAGAGATGACAGTGTCCAAATATTTTTTGCTTGTCACGCTTGGAATGGAGTTTGACGATTACTACAAGCTTTTCTTTTCCAATGCTTGCTTTCACATTTACTGATTTTGCATTCACATTAACTTTCAATGCGCTTTGGAAAAAGTGATTGATAAAATTATGACGTTTGGAATCGTCCAGCAAATCAGGGTGATCCAGACCATGGATAACAATGTTATCTTTGCGGCTATCATTCTCACTGACAGAAATCACAGTACGACTGGTAGCTGTTGCTGGAAAATCTTTTGACGGGTTCACATTTTGTTTTACTGACAAGTTGCAGCTCTTGACCAATGATGCGGTTCAAACAGCTATCCACTTCAGATTTTAAGTTTAATAAATTGGATTTGAAGAACCGCAAAATGTTTATTTGTTCGCTTCTTAACGTAGAGCAAGAATTTTGACACAGTTTAGAAACTCGGTGACGTTGCAGTGGCTGAGAAACGCGTCAATTGCATTATCAGCATGCCCTGCACTTATTTCATTGCAAGCAAAACTGTTCATTTTGCTGACTTTGTGACTTTTTATTCACTCTATTTGATTTAATGCTGTTGACGGAGCAAGACAATTTAGACAACCATCTAGCTTGAAAACTCAAACGGAACTTGCTTGATTTCAATATACATCTTTGAAACATCCATATAATATTTCAGCTTCATTGTGTTTTTCACTTTTTGCTATATTTCAGGCAATGTTCAAGCGTTCTCCACTGCTGTACCTTATTAGGCAAGCTTTTAGACTAACAAACTGAGGTCAAAAATTTCAATTTATATTAAATGAATTTGCCTTCATTCAAATATTATTTACTGCTCACACTTAATGATATTTGAAATCTGTCTGTTTTATGATGTGTCAAAAGTGTCTGTTTCTGATTATTTGCCATACTCACCGCTATCATTGAAATATTTCTAGCTAACTAGAAATAACAAAATTCAACAATGTATCTTTTGTATGCAGTTTGAAGGCGTACCATCTCCAATTTTCCGAGCCTAATCCTTCCCAAAAGTGTTTATTGTAGGTACGTGCAGATTTTGTATGATTTTTTAAAATCAAATATTACTAACTGCTGGCGGCAAAAGCTCCAAAGTATGTATTAAGACAGTCAATTATCATGGTTGTTATTTGACATTAAGTTTGCAAACGCAACTGAAAGATGTTTGAAATTTCACTCACTATCCAACTTCGTAATCCGGTACACATTCTATAAGAGCAGATGTGCTAACACCATTCAGAAACAGTTCACGCTAAACAAATCTTAGATTTTATCACGTCTATCATAATACCCTGCTATCAATATTGAAACTTCCATCATTATCTTTTGGCTTGCAATTCTTGGCATTTGGTTTAGCCAGCGTGATTCATGGCCGTGTAGCTTAGTAACTAAAACGATTATCTAGTAATGGAAGCTACGTAAGGAAACGGATAGATGTAACCAAATTATGGCTGTCATTTGGTATCCAGCTGATAATATTCTGATAATCTGTATTGAATTCATTAAGGTAATCGGATCACGATTTCAATATCTATTTATGAAACATCCATATAATATATCAGCTTAAGCCTAATTAAGTAATCATAATTAAAAACCTTAAGCGTATAGTTTTAAAATTTTACATTCCGTTTATTAACATTCTTCTTTTTCTCCTGTTAGAATAAATCGTTTGGAAACTTAAGAAGACGGAGGACGACTTTAAATTGACTCTTTTCCTTTCAAAGTGATAGCTACAAACTCTTTGGAAGTTTTGCACTGCGCTGCTGGTATTCCGGACTCTTCATTAAAAACTAAGGTAACTATTTGCCAAATTTGAATATACGTGGAAACATTATGTAACAGAAATTGGGATGAGAATTTAAATTGAAACTCGCTTTAAAAATTAGATATTAATAATGTAGACCCAGTTTTTAAGAGGTGGGATGGCTCCTTCCGGCGTTTTTGTGGTGGTGTGGTTTGCTCTGCTCGTTGTTGTGTTACTGTGGTTTTAGAGGTTGGAATAGTAACCATTTTAAGAGCATTTGCATTTCCTCCTTCCTTCCAACTTTTATAATACGATCTGATAGGTTGATATGAAAAGTAATCTTTAATTTTTGGTATTTGGTTTTTAGATGGCCCCATGCAAAGACGGAGGGACCGGCTGGTTGCCTATTTCCAATATTTTTCCATTTATCTTTTAATAGTGATGTATAGTGAAGCATTTGAATACCTCTGGAATTATTTTAAAATGTGAATTAGCACCGTATTCAGGATTGACCTGATTTTACAAATTTACATTTGCATTTTACAAATGAAATGAATATATTAACTGTAATACAAATAAATGTTTAGATTCATTACTCTGGATTATTGTTCTGTATGAAATATAAAAACTCACGTTGAATAATACTCCATGAAACCAGCAAAAATACTTAGATATTATTGTTCTATAAGTCTGAAACCCACACATTTAAAACCACTTAAATTCATTTTCACCAAACTTTTTCGGATTCATCCAAAACTCAGTCATGTTCAAAACTTTTGAATACTGCTCGTTCATATACAGTCAAAAAAGACACAATTCATTCATTCCAGTTGCTCAACTGCTTGAACTACAAAGATAAAAGCCCACAAGGCCAACTGCAAAGCCATCATCTCCCAGCTTGGGCGAATGGGTCTAGAATTCGCCGTCGTCTATGAAGACCATAACATCCAAATGTCAGCCGACACCGGGTTTATTGACCACTCCGCTAAAATCCACACCGCCCAAGCAACATGAGATACATGCAAGAAAATTATTTCAATCTCCCCTCCTACATTCAACAAGACTGGCATCCCCTCCTCCTTGACTTTGGTTCCCAGACGTTCCGTTCTCCTCAAGATTGGGAGCAGATATTCTCCGTCCTCAACCCTCGCCCCTTTTCTTCATCCTCTGGGAGCAGATGAATCAAGCTGCGGTAAACTCCGTTGGAGAATACGCCTGGCTCCATGTCAGCTTCATGTTTGGCCTCAACAACTTCTACTTGTACCACCCATCCCCTCATAAAATTGGCGTGGTTTACCCCGGTTTCCACACTTTCTACCAGGATGGTGGATGGCCAGGACTGATGTGGAATATTCCGCATAATAGAATAGATTCCTTCAGACAAACCCTGGAGTTGGCGTTGCAGCACGGTCATCTAATCCAGATTGCGATCTGGAATGACCACGGAGAAGGGACGATGATTGAGCTAACGAGGGAGTTTGGAAACGGGTTTTTGGACATGTTACAATAAACCGTGGTGCCGCAGAATTCCAGTACTGGCGTGTTTGACACTATTTCAGAGCTGTTCAAAATAAAAATTAAATATGCGAACCAGAAAGGAGTCCAGACTGTTTCAGAGATGAGGCTTCAGATGCTTTGGCAAATTGGGAAACCTGAAAGGGCAGCAGAGATTCTTAAAACCATTCAGTAAACTATCCACGGCTGTATTTTCAGCAATTAATTGCAATAAATGCATGATTATTCATTATTTACAATTTTGTTATGATTTAGCGCCGTTTGCTAAATGGCTATAATAACTGGAAAATGTATAAAACTCACATGACAAACACAATCATCTGCATTCAAATTTCACAGCAAATTTGTCTTTGTCAATTGTTCTTATGTTTGCTAACAAATCAAAAAGACTTAAAGATGTGTCAGCATCAAAAATTAACAGAGTCTTCGTCTGAAGAGAGATGCTACGAGGCTGAAGGCACTGGAGACGAGCTTGGTTCAGCAAGTGGACGCTTTGCTGCTCCGGAATTTGAAGAAGGAGTCTAAAAGGTGAGTTGTTAAGTTAACAATGTGGACGGTTGTAATTCTGGCTTTTATTCCTTGTTTCAAGCGTGTGGTTTTCGTACTTGATAACCTGTGCTACCAAACGAGTAGCTTATCAATCACGTTATCATTTAAAACATTCTTTATTTAGTTAGTAGCTAGTTATCAACTTCTGATGTTATTTAGGACGTATGTCGACTTTCAGAGGAAGTTGGGCGCCCTGGAAGAAGACAACGTTAAGCTTGGTGCACAACTACGTCGGAGTGACCTCGAGCGGAAACGATGAGCTCCGAGCTGGGTTCAAAAGACGAAGAGAATGCTCAACTGAACAAACTTGCGGATGAGTTAATGAGTGTCAAGAAATAATGTCGTTTACTCTGTTATTAAAAGTTCACGAATGCAAATGGTTGCGTTAAATTTGTATTTATTATTGAGCTCAGTAGTTACTTTTCATGAGATTTGTCTTGAAAAAACATCATTTTTGAACGGGGATATTTTAATTATTTATTTTATTTTACCAGGAACTGTAACAATTTAATTAGTTCTGAGCATAAACATTTATATCATAAATATCCATTATAAAAACATTCATAATAGTTCTAAACCTCAAAAATGGCTTCAAATACCTCACGAAATCATCCTCTAAGTTGTTTTATCAAAACTTCAGCCAATACTATAGCCTAAGAAGCCGTTCCAAGAAGGATGAACGAAGAAAGTGTGAAAAGGATGGCATTCCGAACCCGGCACCTGCTTGTTTCGTCCTCCTCATCTAAATCACCATAAACTGAATACTTTTCATAGCTCTGAACCTCGAGCGCCCAAGTAGTCAAGTTGAGTCCCATCTTGACCTTGCCGTTGACTCCACTGCACTCAAAACTCTGCAGGGAAGGGACCGGCTACCCGATGTTAAATTTATAATTTTCACCTTGCTCATCCTCACTGAAGCCGTCTAACCAGAGGTGCTTTAAAGCACAGAGGTTCTCCAAACTCTCAACTGGGATATCGCAATCCAGTTCTACTAATTCTAGATTGCGAAGGAATATTTTTAACTCCGGTTCTAAAGTGATGGGAAAACGCCCCTCGCTTCCAACTCCCAAGTCTTTCAACGTGTCTTGAAATGATTCAGGCAATCCGAAAACTTGATCCGCTTTAATTCCCTGGGGTGATCCATCCTCAGCTGGATTTATCAGAATTAGGGAGATTTTCTTCAGGGGAGGCAAGTTTTTTTTCAGACATCCCAAATGCTTCAGTTCCATTCTGATCCCCAACTCCTCCAAATTCGGGAAGATGACAGAGGGTTTATACTTCAATTTCAAGTTGGAAACGACCAGTCTCTTCGAAGTCTACGGGACACAGCATGATTCTAACATCGGGCTAGCATCAGAGGAGTGCGGAAAATGCGGTCACAAGATAAAGTTTCCAAGTTGAGGAGCCGAGGAAGTGGGTGATTCCTGAAATTCCGGGCTACACGACTTTCCAATTCCGAGATTGGCACTACTTCAGTTGGTTGCATGGGGAGGGGGAAGGCAACATCCAGTCTGAGCCATTTTAGATTGGGAACCAGAAGTAAAGCTTCTCGGATTCGTTGTTCAACCGGAAACCAATTCACTTTGGTGGACTCCATCCATTCAATAGCACAGAAACCATAACTCATCTCCGAATCGCTCCAGCAAACTCCTCCCATGAACCAGTGCGAATTCCATGAGTTGGTTCTTAAATTTAGGCTCCGTCCTAAAAACGGATTGGTTGGGTGAGCGAGGATCCGATCAACGTAGCTCTTCTCAGTTTTCCAACAGATTTGCTGCCCCAGATTTGCATTCGAAAGTGGTCAAAGAGACGCTCCGTGGAAAGCAACTGGGCACCAGGTTTTCTCATAGCTCGCAGAGGGAACGCCCGGCTCTCGTCCGGAAGGTTCAGTCGTGAAGGATGATTCTGGAGAACAGAATCCACCCCTGCTTTCCAATTTTTACAAACAAAGCGACAATTCAAGAGGTCTGCAAAGGGGAGTCTCTTCATCTTCAAGAAAATGGGGAGGACCTAGAACGAGAATGAATTATGAATGATGATGATGATGAGTCCAAAGTAAACAGATGACATTCGCCAGGAATTTAATGAATCGTACCAACTCGAACTGGAAACCATTTCCCTACGACTGCAGAACTTTGTTCCCTTCCGGAAAGGTCTTATCATCCCTCCCGTCTCCTTCTCCTCCTCCAGCTGAAGGTTGCTCCTTCACACTGGTGGATAACCGCACTTTTTAATTTCACTCATCTTAACAACAAACTTCACCAGACTTATCAATACACAATAACTGAAGACAGGTAATCAACATTGATGAATTGTAAATGAGCTTAAACAACTGATTTGCTTGGGAAAATTAGGAAAGTAAATGGTTTCAGAAAATCCTATTACAAAGGAAATGGAATGTTTTTTTTTTCGTTGTGCCATGGAATTTTTTTTTGAATGAACTTGACAATGGTATTTTGCAATTTCTTGCTTGCATTCATTGGGGTGACCTGAGATGCGTCATGTTAGTTGGATTCCCAGATATTTCGCTCTCCCAGCAGTCAATCCCCTCATGTTTGATTGACTTCATCTTAACCCTCAGATCTCTTCAAAAGTTGACGAGGAGATGAGGAGAACATGTTGACGCTATTCTTGTCATTTTGGTTTTGATTATGCTATTACAAGCGATCCTGAAAAAGGTGACTTCTCAGACCGTCGGAACCTTTGGTTTGCTCCAAGCAAGCTCTTAGCGTATGCTTGAATGAAATACATGGTGTATTTAATGTACGTTCCTAAAGATGTTTCAGGATATGAAAGATAGGTACGTCTACAATGTCATAAAATGAAGTCCAAAGTGTGATCATGCGTAGTTAACCTTTGGTTTTTGAAAGTATATTTGGGTGTTGAGAATCTCGAAGCGACCCTGTTGGGTCCACTTTGGAAACCATTATTTTTATGCCAGTCAAATATTTTTGGAGTTGGAATTGATTTCAATATCTTTGCCACTAGTTCTAACTTTTGGCGTTTGTATGAACCAGCTACGATTATCCGTTCCGGAGATATGAATTGATTTCTATTGATTTTGACCATCGTATAGCTACATTCTTATTCGAAACTTTTTACATGCACCTACAGACGGAAGTATATTGTAAACCGTCAATGGTTGCAGGTCGCCGAAGAAAAAATAGAGCGAGCTCACGAAACTCCCGTATTCATTTCCTTATGTTTTAAGCCAATGTTTGGAGCAATACACATGGAGCAGTACTGGAGACACGCACAAATTTTGCTTTCGGTTAAAACTGAAGATATAGCTCGAAAGAGAGTTGTATTCTTTGTGAGTTTAGCCAAAGGCTCGTACTAAAGTTTATGCTCATAATTTCTCCCACACTCTACTTACAAAAATACTCGACTGGGATTGCATCTTCAATATTTTGCGTTTATTATATTATTCGTCAATTTTTATTCAATCCAAATAATAGAACTTGAGAATGACAAAAACTCAGATTGATTCAAAGTCAGAAATATTGGAAGGGGCTCTCGCATCCTCATAATTGGTGAAGTTTTGAGTCACCCGAATCCTCTCTGTAGTCAAAACATAATGAAAATATGTGGGGAATTAATTAAACTACACTTAACAATGAGTTACAAACGATTTGAACTACAAAATTATGCCACTTACGATCATTTAACTCCATCAAGTAGCACCATAGGTAGGATACTTAAATATAAAACGAAAAGGGTTGTTATTATTATGAGTAAAAGTAAAAAATGAGAATCAATGAATTTTAGAATGAATATTATATTAAAATAGTTCACTTACAAAGCCCAGTCAGGGAAAAACCAGCCAAAAAGCAGAGCATCAGACAGCAACACCGGCAGCAACTTGGTGACCTCCGAGGTAGGTCCCGAGATTCAATGGAGTCCCATCGGGAAGCCGGAAGATCCCTGTCATTTGTCGACATTGGAGGGTGATGCACTTTTCAACCTTAAAATATGGGTAATCGGTACAAATAAAGTGTAAATCCACCCACAACTTTTCTCTTCAACTCAACCACCGCACAATAACTTTCATAGCTGGTATTTATGGGAAGAACTAAGAGAATTTAAAAAATTTGCGAATACTTACCTTTTATAATAATTTTACGAATTGGGAGCAGATTAGATTTGATACTATATTCAATTTGAGATGAGAAATCACTGTATGTAGTCAAAACCTTGAGACTGCGAAGAGAAATGATGAGGAGATGATCATAATGCACAACAAATAAACTTACTATACACAAGCGGTACGGAGTCAACATGTGGTTATGTTTTTCTTCTCCAAAATCCCAACTACGCTGATTCCCTGAACGCTTTGGTGTTGTTTGGAGTTGAGTGGGAACGGGGCACTCTGAGCACGACTATTAAGGCTATAAAGCAAGGAATCAATTGTTGATTTGCTATGAAGTGAAGCTGCATGGAATACTTGTGTGAGTGATGATAGTTCCCATCCCTTTCTGGCTCCTCTCGCACACGTAGAAAAGATTACCTTGACATGTTCGACCAAAGCCGAGTTTCCACTCATGGACACCTTCATTCAACCGCACACGCAACATGATATAATGTCTTTAATTATTTATACATTCCCTTTTGGAAAGAAAATCCATTTTTCACTTCAACTTCAACAGTTTTAGACTGACAACGTATTATTTTAGCACTTAACATGTTTCAAAAAGCATAAGATAGCCACGTTTACTCTAAATTCCTAAATTTTACGACGACTCCGTGTATATGTATCAAAATGGCAGTAACCAACCTGCCCCAACGAGAAAAAACGTAGAGCGGAAACTTCAAATGGCTCAAACACACTGGACGAGGAGACAGGAACAAACGCATTCCGACATTTCTCGTCATTCGTTATTTTGCCGTGCTTCGAGCAAGACTGATTTTTCCAGTCTGCTAACTATTCACAAATAATTATTTTAACGGATTATTTTAGACAGGTTGTCGAGTGGATAGGTGACTGCTGATTATTATCAAGTAATTTTGGAGTTTTTAATTGATTAATCATGTAAAATTGTGATGATCAGCCAAATTGATAATTTTTTGTTTATATTTTGCAGGAAATTAATCACCAATCAGGATGAATGTTGAAAGTGAAGAGGAGTTTGTGGTTGAGCGACCTTATTTTCGAGCGATTCACAAATTCGATGGCAAACCTCGGCTTCCAGGGTTCAACTCGAATGTTCCCGTTGTATTTCATGATGAAAGGGTCCTTCACCCGGCGGAGAAGGTAAGAAGTTCAAATTTAGATTAGATTAATTACTAATTAAAGTATTTATGTTAACTTTGATTCGATTACAGAACCAGGTTCCATTTAAGGAGATACTTCCCTCCGTGATCTACAAAGCACAACTGAAGATGGGGCTGGAGGTCTGTAAATACCTTCAGAACAATGGGTTCGTGACTTCCGCATTATTTGCAACTTCAAAGACTCCGTGTTTGAAATGGAGAAGAGCTAGAGAAGATGGGATTGGGAGCCCAGTGACCTACTCATCCCACACCCAACCTAAACCGCTGGAGAGGCTCCCGAACAGCACGGAGGTAACCGTCGTCCTCCTCTTCCACTGTGATGTGACTAAAGGACGAAAAGACAAGCGGAGGATGGCCGTAGTGTTGAAAACAGCGATTGAAGCATCAAGGTATGGCAAAATCAGCTGTAGTTCTAAGTGAAGCAGGTTTTTAATAGTTTTCTTCGATTTTTCAGGGCCGGTGTCATTCTGCTGACGAACAAAGGTCTTCTTCCCTACGACCTATATGATGAAACCGAGCTGGGCTTCCTCCTGTTCGAGCTCATCTCCAAGAATGATGCCCAAGTAGAGAAATACACTCTCGAACTTCAAGCTCGAAATCGAGCGATTTACAAGCAGCTTCGTGGGGAACATGGGAGGAACCCCGAACCGCAGGGAGGGCAAGATGTCAACTGGTCACACGCTCTCCTCATAGAGCTTCCGAAGCTGGGGGCGAAAAACTACTTGGAACTCTATTGTCCACGCCACTTCAGCTTCCATCGAGACATCTTCTCCGCCTGGGACCTGGAACAAGCTTCTCCCCACGGTGGTTGCACATCTCCTTGCAAAACTAGCCTCAAATGTGGGGAAATGTGTTTGTTTGCCTGCCACGCTTTGGATAGGGAGCACAAGACCGTCTTCAAATGTGGAGAGCATCTCGTCCCTCAAACCTGCTCGGAAGGCCACTCAACCCTCCATCCATGTTGGGAAGAAGAGCGCTGCCTGGAAGAAATAACTCACTTCTTCTCCTGCTCCCATTTTGGAGCACCTTCCAGAAAAATCAAGTGTTTTGAGAGGGACTCTCTACGCTGCAAAGTTGAAGTCACAAAGGAGCTCCCCTGCGGCCATTCCATTGTTGCTAAATGCGGAGACGACCTCAAAGGCTTCAAGTGTTTGCTCACCGTCACCAAAAAGTTGGAGTGTAGCCACCGTCCCGTTTCTTTCAAGTGTTGCGACTCCTCCAAGCCCTACGTTTGCAGGAAGGCAGTGAATGTTGAGGCAACGTGCGGAAAACACTGGTTAAAGTCACCTGTGAGACTTCCAACGGAAAAAGGAGTGGGAGTGCGACGCAGCCTGCGAAAAGGTATGTTCCCGAGGTTTCCACCGTTGTGCGACGGAGCATCCCTGCAATCTGGAGTGTCCTCCTTGTATTATTCGCTGGACTGGGAATTGGGCTGTGGACACGTTCTCGACCTGCCCTGCTACAAGCCTGACCCGGCGTACAACCATTTGTGTAGGGAACTCTGTCAAAAAAGGAATGAGAGCTGTCCTCAACGTCATTTGTGTTACAAGCGGTGTCATGAAGAGTGTGGCCGTTGTGAGGTGAGCTATTTTTATTTAAAATATTCATAAAAACTTTCTAGAAGCTGTTTCATAACTTTTATTATGTTTTTAGGTACAGATTTCCGTACCTGTGGAGAAGTGCCGACGAGATCACGTCGAGATCATGCCCTGCTTCGAATACTACGCCAGAAAGGCCTCCAGCCCTTGTAGCGTGCCAGTTGTCTCGCAAATTAGATCGGATTGTGAACACCCCATCCTTGTTCCTTGTCACTTGGCTGATTCATTGAGGAAGGAAGCGTGATGCGCCGTTGTGAAGTAGCTTGCAATTTTCCTTCGATGGAGAGCACGGATGTGGGCACAGATGCCAAGGGAGTGTGGGAGTGCTACCAAGGAAGGTTCCACGAGCGATGCAAGGAGCCCTGTGGAAAAAAACTGGTTTGTGGCCACTACTGCGAGATGCCTTGCTCCATGGTTTGCCCACCTTGTGCCCACCCCTGCTATAACAAATGCGAGCATTGGGAATGCGAGAAAGAGTGTGGAGTCCCTTGCCAGATGGATTGCAAAGTGAGAATTTATCCCTAAAAATATGTATAAAAATATTGAGAAGATTGTTAATCCTTTTATTTCTGTTTTAGGAACCCTGTCCATACAAATGTGAGCATTCCTCATGTTCCAACCTCTGCTCTGAAGTTTGCAACAAGCCGATTTGTTACGAGGCGTGCAAGAAGCTCCTAAAATGTGGTCATGAATGCATCGGGTTTTGTGGCGAGCTGTGTCCTCCCTACTGCTTGGAATGTAATCCGGAGAAGATCCAAAACGATCCCTTCTTTTTCCGATCGGTTGATGAAGACGCTGAGGGCAAGCCCATCCGGTTTCTGTTCCTTCCTGATTGCGGTCATTGCTTGATAGCTACACAATGGAGAGATGGATGACGACTGCGGAAGAGGAGCTCCAGCCACAGCGCTGCCCTTTTGCAACACCCGTATCACTTCCTTCCGGCGCTACTCTTCCATCATGATTGCCAATCGGCAAGTGATCGACTCAATTCGAGCCAAAATATTTGGGGACAGCCAGAACTCCGAGATCAGCTCTCTACCCAGCTGTCCATTGCCGTCGACAATTCCCCTGGGGAGGAGGAGTTGCTCAGGTTTTTAATACCGTTTGCATGCCACGTTTTGTACGAGATTGACTCCCGTGACGTTTCAATGGAGTATGCCAAGTTCCTCATCTGGCTTTGTCGCCGAGTGGGCCACCACGTTTGAGAGGATCATGAGGTCGCAGTGAAGATCAAGTCGATTCCCTCCCTGGATAAGTTTGCGAGCTACTGGCGTCAGCTGTTTGAATGGTAGCCGAAAGATATTGGCCACTTCACCGAATGAGATGCTGGATTTGAGAAGGGAGTTAGTTCGGATTGAAGACGCGTCATGATGTACGAGAAGGTGGCGAAAGTCCTCAATCGTTGGGTTGATAAGGAGCAAGCAAGGAGAATCGATGCTGGATGGAGTGGAACATGTCCTCTTTCTAGGAAGGAAGTATGACAGAGGACAGAGGCAGCTGTTTCAAGATATGGTGGGAGAACTCTTCAACATGTTAAAGTGCACCCTCAAAATTTCTCCAAAGGAGAGAGTCCAAGTTCTCGCAGCGTTTGGAGGAAGGGCTGGTAGATGGTTCAAGTGTGAGAATGGTCACATTTATGTTGTCACCGAGTGCGGGGGAGTGACAGAGAAAGCGAAGTGTCCAGAGTGTGGAGTTTTGATTGGGGGTGAAAAACACGTGATGGTTCCTGGAAACTACCTCGCTGCTGAGATGGATGGCGCTGAGAAACCGTTGTGGGGAAATATGTAATTTTATTCAAGCTATTCATATTGTTAATTAAATGAGGATGAATTTATTCTGAGAATTTGGATGCGGTTTTAATAATAAAATTGGTGGTGGGATAAAAAAAAATTTGTGTTGATTGTTTTGTTTATTTACCCACGCAACTAAATATTTAGAGAGATTTTTTCTTTTGGAAGAATAAAAAGTAAAATAATTATGTTAGTTTCTCTTCTATTTCTTCTTGGATTCGCTAATTATTGCTGATTAAACTATCGAAATGAAACGAAAGCGCAACGACAAAAAGGGAGGCGAGGACCTCCACATCCTTGCCGGAGTTCACAAGCGAATTCATAACCTAGAGTTGCCTTATGTTCAGCCTCGCCACCAGCAAGGTCCTCACCCGCTCTCCGACCGCTACAACTTCCACCTCCGGCACAACGATGGAGTTCACCCAGACACTTACGACCTGCGAAAATTCGGATGGCACTCTGCGCCACGCTCGCTCGCTCCCGATCTCCACCGCCTTCGGCCGCCCCGGCATCCACCTGGGACGGGAAGCAGCCTCGACACTCGTATGAAATCGGAGGGAGTCAACCCGCCCCCTATGGCTTCGAGCGGTTTATCAACCCCTCTACGACTCCAACATTTCGTATCGCTTCGAGCACTTCCAAAATGACGAGGCCAGTGGATTGGCTCAAAAACATGGAGAACTCCTTCAACATCCATGACGAGAGTATCCACCGACCGCCCATCGTGGAGGACGTGACACTCGCCAACCTCGAGAAAAAAGTGTGGCTCGGAAGCTACAGAAAGGGGCAGAAATACTGGGATTATTGAGAGACGTCTGGGTCGAGAAGCAGAACCGCGTGGAGCAGCGATGGGTCCAGTTGCCTCCATCTACAGCTTGTGGAGAGGGACAGAACTCTGTCTGAATTATGGAGGGTGGGCTTTTCTCTCAATGTACTTAATTGTGATGGGGTTTTCGTCCTCCGCTGATTTTACACGGAGCTTGCAATTGGACAGTTTTTTCGGAGTGGACCAATTAAAAGCTTTGAGAGGATGCAGACTTTTTCGTGGGGTGGGAATACTCATGCTCGTTGCTTGTGGGGTGGAGACCGCGTTCTCGCTGACGAGAATGAGCTGGATGCTGTTTTATTTGGGGCGTCAACAACGAGGAGCACTTGCCGTGGGGGAAATGTGACGGGGAGTGGAATAGTGTGAGGTGTGAGGAAAAACCGAGTCCCGGAGGAGATGGGAGGACGCCTGCCATGGAGTTTTGGAGGGGGAGGGTCCTCAGGTACTGGAAAAGTGGGTGGGCTAATGATGTCGCGGGGCGTTTGGAACCGTTTTACATTCATTGGAGCGGAAAGATAGTGGAAGAAGTGAAGGGGTATGATAATCCAAGGAAGAGCGAGAATGGGCTGAAGAGCTATGGCGTGACTGAGCCGGGATTTTGGCCGAATTTGGATTTGACCATTTGTTTATTGCTGATTATCTTTGTTCTGAAGAAAATCATGAGGTCGAAGTGTGTAGATATTGGGAAGCTGTTCCGGATGGGATTCTTCTTCGCGTCGACCTTAACAGTAGGAAAAAGAACATATAAATGAATAAATTACGATTATAACTTTGTTTTCATAATTTTTTGGGGGTTTTCAGAGTCTTTGGGTTTGGTAGCCTTCTTCCCCGCCGTCGGAGTCTAGCACCCCGTGGCCATTCCGGGCTTACGGTTCCCTGCTCTTTGGTGAGTGGTTCCATCTGCACGGTTAGGGGGAGCAAGATTTCGCCCCACTGTTTTATCCAACGAACACCGTCCCAAAGCGTGGGTCCGGCCCACACCATGACCGTGACGCGATTGCTCGCCCACGCCAGCGTTAGCTGCCAGTTCCCGCAGGTTGGAGACGGGACTGTACACCTCTGTTCGCGTCAGCCACAAGGATAGCCGTTCATTGCCCCCGACAGACAATGACGAAGATGTCGAGGTCCAGGAACCGCACTCCTTCTCTGGATGTGCCACTTTTTCACGTCACGACCCGTGGTTCACATTTTCTTGTGTCTCATGTGCACCTTTGCCTGTCAGAGGTCGAGTCCAGGCTACAGACTACTGCCGAAAAGCCAGATGGGGCGTTTGGAAGTGAGCATTTCTTCTTCGACTTTTTCTCGGCCCCAGCGTCGTGGCCAGCTCGTCCCATCGCACGGTGCTGAGGTTGGTGTGGTTCCTGCTTTGCCGGAATGTATTGGAGGAATTGTTGTTGTTGTGGTGGTTTGATGTGCGAATTGTACCAAAAAAATAACATTATTAACGACGAAATAATAATGAGAGCTTGAGTTTTTTCTTTTGTTTGGTTCAGCCAAGAATCGACCCCTAGTTAAGACACCATAAAACAATGTTAGTGTGAGCGCCAACCAAAGAACTTTCCTGACGGGACGCGCCATCCGCGTCCCACTTCGAGTGCCACACGTCTGAGAGCGAGCTTGGCGGCCAATGGGTCGCTTACAAGAGCTTGGTCACCTCTCCAGGCTGCCCGGAAGGTACACAGCTGATGCTTACTTGTTTAGGGAGGTTTCGGATCTTCAACATCCTCACCTTTTTCCCGGGAGGCTTCCTCTACTTTCACCTCTTGGAATCCTTCTGGTACAAATTCATCCCTGTGTTTATCGTGTTAATGGAGACTCTGGCAATATATTTCTTCCTTGGGATCCGTCTCCTCAACCAATACGTGCGAGTGATGACAACCTGGCAAGTCACCCTCGGTTTCCGGTTCCTTTGGAAGATCTTACTTCTTCATCTCGCTCCTCTATTCCTGCTGTTGACGCGAGGAATGGAGGGACTGGGCTTGACGGGGTCGAGTTTCCCTGGCCGCTGTTTGGTGGAGTTACGCCATGGTGGGAGGATTTATGGAGTACTTTGGTGATACTTTTAAAACCTGGGGGAACTCGGCTCGAAGGAGTGCTGGAAGGAAAATGGTATTGGAAACGAGTCCGGAACACGACCACGGAGGATATGATTTGGAGTCGGAAACCGTCATCCAGGCTGCCACTGGATGCATCATCAGGCTTCGTTCCCAGCGGAGTGAGAAAAGGCTTACTGCCGAAAACTCTCGGGATAACGCCCAAGTGGGACAGGCCAAAGTTGGAGTGGACCTTGTTGGAACTTTTGTTTTTGGGGT